>RQTK01000306.1:150767-179883 GCA_003991915.1 Elysia chlorotica
ATAATAATAATAATAATAATAATAATAATAATAATAATAATAATAATAATAATAATAATAATAATAATAATAATAATAATAATAAAAGGAACAAGAACAATAATGAATTTTTTAATTTATAAAGTGCAGAGAGTGACAATGCAGATTTTCTTAAGTCTTTATAATCCTATGGAATGTTTAAAAAGTTACTACACAAAAAAACAATGAAACAGAGAGACGTTTGATCGCACAGCTGCATTTTATATAAGAAATCCTGAAGACACATTGGGTATTTGTTTGTTGTGTCTTTTTTTAGACACAGAACAGACTCTTCTCTAAACTCTATGCGATTGTATTCTTATAAAAAGCAACCAGCAATTCACTTATTACACATACGATCGGGGCCTAACAAGCCGCATTCAGTATTAAGGGATCATCGAGAGCGGTGGTACTTCCGCATTCACACCTCTCTTATCTATGGGGTTCCAAAAAAGACTTCAAATTTGATTGTGTTTTTTTGTTGAGAGAAACAAATATTGTTAAGATTCTTTGAAGACTGTAAGGGTTCACAATATGTATGTTTCAAGACAAGATCCGAATTGTAAACATAGAGCCCATAGGTGACAGAGAAAGAGAGGGGGGAGAAAAGGAAAGAAAAAGAGATAAATAGATAAATAGATAGATGGGTAGATAGATAGATAGATAGATAGATAGATAGATAGATAGATAGATAGATAGATAGATAGATAGATAGATAGATGGATAGAGAGAAAGGAAAAGGGGGAGGGGTGGCGGAAGAGAAACTGAAAGAGAAAGGGAACGAGAAAGAGAGGAAGTGAGTGAGAGAGAGATGAAGGAAAGAGAGAAAGATAACTCGAGAGAGGGAAAGATCTAGATCTAGAAAAAGGCGTGTCTAATGACACGAAGGAATGTAAAGAAATTATAATTATTCAGACAGGATTCACAGTGCCCGCATCCCCTGCTCTGTTTGTGTCGTCTGTTAGGTTGCGATTGAGACTACCAGTAACAGTAAGGCTTGGGCCCTGATCGTGGGTTTCGAATTGGGAACCAACCAGTAGGTAAAGATCAAGGAGGTCGGCCGAGGCGTATACGAACCCGCACCCTTTCGAGAAGAAGCGGCGCTCTACCATCGGGAATACCCGGCCCCGCCTAGATTTGGATCCAGCACACCAGCTTAAGATTAACCCAGAAACCCTCTTTACTGGTCAGTTGTACTTGTGGTGGTGCCTTGTGATCTTTTTCTAAGGCAGAGTAGGAGTGTCTCAACCAGGCTCCGAATATTGGCGGACCAATCGTTTCCTATTGACTTTTGGAGTCAAGGGTTATCTTAACACGATCTAAATGAGAGACCAACAGGCTTGGCTACAGTGAGAAAATTGAGCTTTCTTGCTTGACTTGTATATCTTTTTGGACAGAGAAAGAGAGGGACCACTAAGTCATGTAGCCCATCACCCAGGCCTTATTCAGGACAGAAAAAGAGAGAGAGAGAGAGAGAGAGAGAGAGAGAGAGAGAGAGAGAGAGAGAGAGAGAGAGAGAAGATAGATAGATAGATGGATAGAGAGAAAGGAAAAGGGGGAGGGGTGGCGGAAGAGAAACTGAAAGAGAAAGGGAACGAGAAAGAGAGGAAGTGAGTGAGAGAGAGATGAAGGAAAGAGAGAAAGATAACTCGAGAGAGGGAAAGATCTAGATCTAGAAAAAGGCGTGTCTAATGACACGAAGGAATGTAAAGAAATTATAATTATTCAGACAGGATTCACAGTGCCCGCATCCCCTGCTCTGTTTGTGTCGTCTGTTAGGTTGCGATTGAGACTACCAGTAACAGTAAGGCTTGGGCCCTGATCGTGGGTTTCGAATTGGGAACCAACCAGTAGGTAAAGATCAAGGAGGTCGGCCGAGGCGTATACGAACCCGCACCCTTTCGAGAAGAAGCGGCGCTCTACCATCGGGAATACCCGGCCCCGCCTAGATTTGGATCCAGCACAACCCCCGGTTCAATCTCCGCATACGTCTTTTAGTTTTCCACTCCTGGAGTGACAATGTCAGTATAACGAACCGGCTAATACATAAGTCTTGATATCCCCGCTCTGTCTCTATCTGGCATCGGACGCACGTGTAACTATCAGACATAAGTCTTGGGGCCCATACGTGATATAGCCAAGTTCCTGTAATTGCTGACAATGGACGGTACAAAACCAGCGAACTAGCCAAACACTCAGCGAAACGACCACAAGGTGCCTGCTCTGGGTGCACTGTCTCTGTGTGGCAGCACTTAAAATTGTCAGTCGTCAGTCTAGGGACTGATCCACAATATAGCCTATATGACGCTGACGATGGACACAGAGCAACAAACTTTCACTGCAGTTCATTTCAGTGTTGAGGATGTGGCCAACAAACTGTATATAACACAATAGCAACTCTGTGATGCGCGCGGCATCCACCCCCCTCTTCTTTGTTTAGAGCGCCAGCTAGTTCGTCGGTAGCTCTATGGACTGGCGAACTTGGGGGGTCCGCTTGGGTTTGAAACTCTGCTAACAAAGAGATAAGGAAACACCGTTGCTACAACTCTAACTGCAGTATGGTGAATTTGAACGAAGTTCACTCCATGATTCAGGATGAGGCCAACAAGCTGTATATAACACAATAACAACTCTGTGGTGTGCGCGGCATACTCCCCACCCCTTAGAGCGCCATCTAGTTCATCGGTAGTGCATTGGTCTGGTACGATCTTTCAGGAAACCCGGAGCATGTAAAACTATGCCAAAGATTACATTTCCCATCATTCTGCTCTGGAAATTGTGGAGTTATTTATCAGGCCTGTTAAACGCGAAGTCGCTTTCAACGCTAGATTGGAAATAATCTAATGCATGCAAAAACATATTAAATTTGATGATTAATTTCCAGAAACTACATTTCTTAGAATAATATTATGCTTACCAAGAAAATGAAACAAAGCCGCTTTTGTCGTCTACAGGTGCAGCGGAATTTAAAATAATGTTTTATTGAAAGGAAACGGATACGAAGACATTTTTTTTAAAACTCATACAAGTATTTTTTAATCGTTAACATTCATACAAGCTGCTTTACTATAGGTCTGTGTGGCTGCTTATATGACGGTGAGGTGGGGGGAGGAAGATTCGAAATTAGACGCTACTTAATATTGTTAAAAAAAATGCAAATTTCAAAAAGGTTTACACGATCAAAGAAATGAGTTGACGGAAGTAGCTTGTTGTTTTTCCTCTATAAATAAATTATATCATCTTACCATGGCATGCATATCGGAACGTTCTTTTCACGAATGCACTATTTTTGGGTGTTAAAATATCCACGATTTAACTCAGTTCCAACAACTAATTCAAAAGACTTTTTCTTTAAACTAACAACACAAAACAAATTAAAGTAGTTTCATACACAATCAATCTATCTAAAAAGCCATACTTAGATAGCTTTAAGGATACAGAGAGAGCAAATACAGCTGTCCTGATAAAACAACGCAGAGTGGAATAAGGAAGTTGTTGAATATTATTGAGCTTCGAGATAACAAGCCAATCCTGTGACAATTATCTTTGATAAGTTTTGTGTCCGGTAGTAATCCCGAGAAATCTGATCCGAGAAATAGTTTGGTTTGTTTTGTTAGTTTCTTAGCGCCCATCATTGGTAACTTACTATGCTACATCGCCGATGAGTCCCAAGATTAACGTCTGACATTTGTGGTGCTACGTCATAAAGATAGAGCGGGGGATACCAGAACTTTTTTTCTCAGCTGATTACATCATACTGAGAGACACTGATCCAACCATAATGGTAATAAGTATTTTTTGAACACATAATTATAAAGACAACACATCACACGATATGATAATAAATTATTATCCTTTACTATGGCAAAATCGATAAATGTGAAAGCCATCTTTGTAAATTTACTTCTATAACAGAAATGATTGGTACTCGGAGTCTAGGTGTTAACACAATCATGGCACTACAGGCATTCCACACACCCTCGTGGTTCAATCTGCTGAATCCAATTATTCCATAGCCAGCTCAAGGTGTCGGTGGAAGTAATGTTGTCTTAATCAACAGGTTGCCAATACTTTCGTATTCCCATGTAAAAACATCGGCACTGTGATTCTGATTCTGATTCATGAATTTTAAAAGACCGAACTTTTTATGCCTGTTTGTAAAACTCTTTCTTGCTTTCCTAGATCAATTTACTAAAAAATTTAGGCAATGCCTTGATACACCAGAAAATATGCTAACATTCAATGTAGAACCGAATATTTAATCGGCTAGATAAACAGCTGAGGCAGACAAGAGATCCATTGTGTTAAGTGGTGAAAGGAGGAGATCGGAGACACGACATTGCACTTACCACAGGCCTAGTTCGAGAAACGGGGAGGGAGCGAGCTATAAAATCACTGGCGAGAGATTTCCTGTCAAAATGGAAATGTATTCCACATGTAATCCATCGTGAGTGCACGTCCTATGATAGCTGGTGTAACGGTCTTGATAGGCGAATTAAAAAATAATATCCTTGTATGTTTTGATTCAAGTTGCGTTGTCTGAAAAAGAGAAGAAAGATAAGGAGCGTTACGATGAGGTAGAAATATTTTACTGAAACTTTTTTCTGTAGGTTGAAAAAATCAATACATTGTTCACACTTAGAATTTACCAAAGCATATAAAAAATAAATAAAAAATGCACGGTTTAACATTTTGGTTTGTTTTCCATGAACAATACTATTTGAAGTCCAAACGTTTAGGAATAAGACAAGGAGACAAATGTTTTTTTTCCCAAAGTTCATTCACTTCTATTAGGAAGTTCAAAACAATTCGATTTACAAACAACAAAAACAGGAATAAAGGTTTCCATATCGGCAACATTTTCTAAACAAAATAAAACTTATTTCTGAACTACAAAATAATGGGTATGAATTAAAAGCAGAACTTCAATAAAATGGAGCCTCAAATGAACAGCGGAAATTTTGTCATCTGTAGACTATAGGCCTGTTACACTTATAGATTCTGAGTTATCAATTGTTGAATAGGAAAAACCCCGCGTGCGTGGTTTGGACCACACAATGTTTATTGATTCTGATCGATATAATCCAAACCAGTGATGTTCAGGTCGGGCTGCCTTAAAGTGTTATTGTGTGAACTACTACACAGAGGATGGTGAGCATCTTGAACACGAATAACTTAATCCAGCGGTTCGGTTTTCAGGGGTTCTTTTTGAGCAGCAATACATGTATTTAAATAATAATCAATAAATAGGTAGAGGAATACATTTAAAAAAAAATAGACAGATAATTGAATAGCTAAACAAACGGGGAACGAGGTGGCCAAACAGTGAACGCACGGTTTCTATTCTATTCGGGAGATTCCCTGTTTGGTCTTCGATTAGGCCTCGTTTTCTTGTTGAGTCGAATTCAACATAACATGACCGACTGAGACAGGACGCAAGTACTCATGTCATCCCAGAAGCTCTCTGTTGGTTATAACGTCTTCTGAGTTTCTAAAGAAGATCGTATCTAGAAGGGAGCCGGGATATCAAAGCAGGGTCTCTGAAACTTGGTCATTCACCTTCAATGACACAGACACACATGTAGGGAAAACAACGAGGCGGCCTGAGAGGACAACGAACCCGAAGTTCTGTGATTAAAAATCTCACCCTGCCTCGCTTTTCTTCGATACGTTATGTAACATAGTAGTAGAAACTGGTGATAAACAAACATAAATAATTCAATTCCTTTAAATTATGGAAATTTATTTGATCTGAGATAACAGTAAAACTTAAAAAGACTAATAGAGGCAACTTCAAAATATTAAAAAAGCCAGTTGACATAACCTCTGCGTCTAGCTAACAAGAAAAAGGCCTAATTTCGGCTCCCAATTTAGTTGAGGAGTCCATCGCATTCATGTAATCAACATTCAACAATTCTACCTATCATACCTCGTATTCGCAATAAGCTGTTGGCTACAGCTAGAATTATGCACCAGCGAGTCATAACCTTAGTAACCAAAGGTAAATAAAAACGAAAAAAAAATTCTCGTTGGCGATAAAATACATTGTACAAGATAATAGGGACACAAATGTTAAGGAATCTACCAACTTAGTCCAAACTTAGGAACGGTTCGGTTTTCAGGGGTTTTTTTTNTAANCAGNNATACATGAACTTAAATGATAATCAATAAATAGGTAGATGAATGAAAATTAAATGTTTCATAAGCGGGGAGCGAGGTGATCAAACGGTGAATGCACGGCTTTTTTTTAACAATATAGCCGTTACCGTGCCGTAAAAAACAAACTCTATTCTATTAAGGAAATCATCAGTTTTACCTACAATAAGGTCTTGTTTACTACTCGTTAGGTCGACGCCAGTACAATGTGACCGACTGAGACAGGACTCAATGACTCATGTCACCCCAGAAGCTCTCTGCTGGTTATAACGTCTCCTGAGTTTCTAAAGCAGATCGTATCTAGAAGGGAGCCGGGATATCAAAGCAGGGTCTCTGAAACTTGGTCATTCACCTTCAATGACACAGACACACATGTAGGGAAAACGAGGCGGCCTGAGAGGACAACGAACCCGAAGTTCTCTGATTAAAAACCTCACCCTGCCTCGCTTTTCTTCGATTCTTTATGTATCATAGTAGTGGCAACTGGTGATAAACAAACATAAATAATTCAATTCCTTTAAATTATGGACAGTTATTTGATCTGACGTAGCAGTAAAACTTAAAAAGAGGGAACATGAAAATATAAAAACAACCCAGTTGACATAACCTCTGCGTCTAGCTAACAAGAAAAAGGCCTAATTTCGGCTCCCAATTTAGTTGAGGAGTCCATCGCATTCATGTAATCAACATTCAACAATTATATCTATCATACCTTGTATTCGCAATAAACTGTTGGCTACAGCTAGAATGCACCAGCGAGTCATAACCTTAGTAACCAAAGGTAAATAAAAAGGAAAAAAAAACTCTTCTCGTTGGCGATAAAATACATTGTACAAGATTTAGGGACACAAACGTTAAGGACTCTACCAACTTAGTCCAAACTTAGGAGATGAAGAACTAATCACTTAGTTTAGACTACCGTGCCCTCACACAACCTGGCCAAGACTCTAAACCGATCTTTATGTGTGTTACATAACGGGAGATCTCTATTCTACACCCTACAGGTCTGTTTGGGTTTGCACAACAAGTTCCAGTAGTGGAGTTTACTAGAGGTACTGTAGGGACCTGTCTGATTTGGTGGCTAGGTATGTTACAGTGTTTCTGAAACCACTGGTCAAGCTTAACACCAGCTCTTAAGTGACGCCTACAATCTGGTTCATGTAACAAATTACGACTATTCACTGTACCATGCCTGACAGACAGCAGTTACGGTACACCAAGATGAAAGGGCTCGGCCTACGGGTCTAGAGCAGGTTTGAGGACATGTAGGTCTGGATCTAGTGGCCACAGAATGCCCAATCCCTTTTATTTTTTAGATGGGATAAGGGAGAGAGAGAGAGATAGAGAGAGAGAGAGAGAGAGAGAGAGAGAGAGAGAGAGAGAGAGAGAGAGAGAGAGAGAGAGAGAGAGAGAAACAGAGGGAGGGAGGAGATGGAGTGAGTCCAGTCAAACTGGCAATCCAGCTTGTCCGATTTTTTATACAAGAAAACCACAAAAAATTTGTTGTTAGCAACAAAGTTAAGCCTTAATGTTGTCTACACGCCTTTGGCGAGCAAAGTAGTTAAGACTTTGCAAACTATGCGATAGCCGAAAAAAAAAGTTAAAAAATTAATAATTATCATCTGCTCATTTGGAAGGAGTTACTCAACTTTGTCATTTGAAAAGAGAGAGAGAGAGAGAGAGAGAGAGAGAGAGAGAGAGAGAGAGAGAGAGAGAGAGAGAGAGACAGAGAGAGAGAGAGAGAGAGAGAGAGAGAGAGAGAGAGAGAGAGAGAGAGAGAGAGACAGACAGACAGACAGACAGACAGACAGACAGACAGACAGACAGACAGACAGACAGACAGACAGACAGACAGACAAAAAGTCAAACAGAGACAGAGAGACAGAGAGAAAAAGAGACAAGAAAGAAAACGAAAGAGACATAGGGAGTGAGACAGAGAAAGAGAGACAGACAGCGACAGAGACAGGAAGAGAGGGATACAAAGGGAGACGGTGACAGAAAAAGACGCGGTGAGATACATTTAATATGCAAAATATGTGAACACAAAGACAATAGGACAGCGAGACGAAACGATTACCATAGCGAAAAGACAGAATGGCATTGAGACAGTCAGGCATTCAATGAGGCTTCTAATTATAGATAAAAAGCCATTGACACCGAGAGATACATGAAGACAGACATAGAGACTTACAGAGAGAATAAGGCGAGGTAAAATTGCAAGACACAGTAGAATTTAAGGGGAGCAATACCTTTAATATAATTATAAAGGCCAACACCAAAGTAAAAGCGAGAGAATAATTCTTTTTTATGGAGATCCATTAATAAATGTGACACAACCGAATCATCACAAGCTCATACTAAGTCTTGTCTTCAACCATCGTTTCGATTGGAGTCTTCACATTTTTCTTTTAAGAACACGGCTGTTTGAGGTCTTGCAATTGCAACCGTCTCCCGCATGCGACAAGATTTATTGACGTGGAGACAAGGTTGACTCCTGTCTGCCTTTGATTGTCGAAAGCGAGGAAAGAGGAATTCCTCTGAACATTCGGTGAAACGCTCTAGGGTCACAATTACAGGTAATGTAGCTCAGTTCAAGCTGTGGACTGTTGAATAAGGGGCCTGAAATTCGAAATTCTCATATGGTGCTTGCTTCTAGGTAGCCGTAAACCTCGTCAGAAATTTTAGCGCAAATTTTTTTAAAGAACCCATACCATGTTGTACGGTTGGAGATTGGGTTAACGTCCATTGCGAGTGAGAAAGCTATAATATTATCTAAATGGGTCTCAATACTAACGTTTGATAATTTCACATGCTGCCATACAAAGGCTATAGCGCGGGGGATACTGAGACACATTGTACTGACACCAACCGATCTTGGTTTTCGAACCGGGGACCTACCGATTGGTATTTTGCAGTGAAGGTCTCATATTAGAGATTATACTAATCCACCACCCTCCCTGCACACACAAAAACATGCACACGCATTTTCCACCTCTAAAAGGCTTAATGCTTACTGGCATACTGCAAATCGCTCCAAAAGTAAAACTTCCAACTTGTGCCGGAATCATTCTGCTTGTCTCAAGTATTGTATATTGTTTCCGGTACTGCCCGTCGACTTCCATAGTAGCAAGACTGTTATCCCACGTTGAGAGAGGGGCCTATACATACAACTCTACTATTTTTGGTCTAAACGCCAGCCATAACTGAAAGGGCTGAAAGAAGGGTGAGAGATTTATGCTGGCAGTCCAGATAGTATTGAAATTGATGGTTCGGTCCTCTCTGCTGCTATTTTCAGAATGACCAGCACAAAGATGTGATTTAAACTGGAACCTGTTTCAAAAGAGATTATCAGGGAGGGGGTAAAATGGGGTGGGGAAGTAGACGGTTCAACGAGCGTCTTCTAGGGCCAGTGTATGAGTAACTAAAACAGAAGCCCTGGTGTTTCCACCCCGTCTCTGTGTCGCAGCAAATAAAATTGTCAGACATAATTATAAGTATCGGGGCCCGTCTATTTACCTTTTGTCCGTGACATAACGTCGTGAGAGCAAAGCGTAAGACTTGATATAATCTGATCATAATAAATATTCAGCAAATACAGTGCCCATACCCATACTTCACACACACACACACACACATACACACACACACTTTTATTAATTTTTTTTTTACCTCTTATTGATCATCCCTTCGTATAACAATCTATTATACGTATCAGCATCTAAAGACCATTTCAGTTTTTCATGTGTGTCAAGAACCGCAATATATAGAAATGTAAATACCAACAACGTCCCTCTTTTCTTTTCACATTGCTTCGGCCCTACTGTGTACGGATAATTTAATCAAGATCAATAGACCAAGCCGTTACATAAACGATAACCTGCTCGAAGCCTGTTCGCAGACTGTGCACGCAATCTATGGGCTTTTCCAATCAGACACAGTTCGGAAAATAGTAAGGGGATCGTGAGGATGAAAGGGGGATATTAGAGACTGGATTGGCGTAGGATCGGTGGGGGGAGGGTAATAGTGATATAGGAGACAATAATTCCATGAGATGCAGATCTCTTTAGAGAGACAAAAACACATTTCACAGAGACTGATACGCCACATATTGTACAAGGTATTTACACGATGGTTGGTTAATTTATTGATTGGTTTCTGAATGCCATACGTCAGCAACCAGGCTATATCGTCTATGGTTCCCTAGACGAACGTTTATTTTTAACAGTTTTACGCAGTACCACGCAAAGACGGAGGGTCGTAAGTACAACGTTGCGGTAGCTTACGACCGGTCGTAAAAATGTGAATATCAGAAGGGTTGCGGCGAGTTGCATGCTACTGCGACGTTGTACTTTCAGCCGGGAGAGGGGATACTAAGACTTCTGCCACAGCCGGCTACATTCTACTGATATCTCCCCAACCAATTACTTGGTAGGACGAAGTGGTTCGTCTGAACTGTTATTTATTTTTTTCCCTTTTTTGAGAGATTTTTTCTTTCTTTTTTTTCTCGGTTACTTGGCGCATGCTAAGAATGCGAGCTTTAGAGGAGATTATTTCAAGCTGTGGTTTGCTCGAAAAAAAAAATAAACAAAAAAGAAAACCACAGGCACGATCATATTGATTCGTTAATAAGAACAGTTTCTTTACGTTCCCTATAAACATAGGCCATTTAAAATGCCCAATATGATGTACATGTATGTAAAAAAAAAACTGTTGGCAGCTTTAAATCCTTGCATGCAAGGTATGGGTAAATCTAATTGCAGCGGCGTGCTATTCGTGTTTACATGTCTTTACAACAGAACTTTGCAGGGTTATTAACTAGGATTTAAATACCGAATCATCCATTGCTCTGTTAAATCGATTGATTTAAAAAAAAGGGTGTGGGGGGAGGGGGGCGGAGGGGCTGATGGGAGGGGGTAGTGAGCGCGGAAAGGGGTGGTCTCAGCTCAGAAATATACCTTTCCCCATAATTACATGTACTACACTGTAAATTTTATGGCTCCTCTAATATTGTAGTACACGAAGGTTGTTTCACAAGTGTGACAACGTTGTGACTAGATAACTTTGTTAGTTCTTTAAGTCTTTGAAAGTGGTCGTGTTGTGTGATTTACGTCTCGTACCAGCTGTTTTATTTCTTGTTTGTTTTGGTGGGGTTTTCAACGAATTGTGTCTGAGTTGACCCAGGTTACTCAATATTAATTGTACGAGACTCTTCGACTTCCATATTAATTCTTACAACTTGTCTATCAGTCCAAATTCTAAAGTATTATTATTGTTCGCCTTGCTTGCAGCCCTAACAAGGGCTTTAAAAGGGCGAGCGATTTAACCAATCAGTACTATTGGCACATAAGTAGATGAACCACGCGTTCTATTTCTTTTTCTTCCTCTCATTAAAAAAAATATTGTACACATTAGGCTCATTTTACAGTGAGATTGCGCACGGTACTGATCGGAGTCAGCTGACTCCGCAGTTCTAGTATCCCTCTGTACTGGCTGTGTGGCAGCACGTAAAATTACCAGACGTTAATCTTTGGATTTGTACACAATTTTAAATATAGCCTTGGTGTTGGTTTTAGACGTTACAAAATAAACTCAACCCGCAAGTTTTCTGTGTAAAAGCAAATAAAATTGTCAGACAACAGTTTTGGGGCTCTTTGTTTTATTATAGGATTCTTCTTAAGAACCTGTGACGTTTATGTAAGAGACAGGGCCCTTCCTACAGAGAACAGTCAGAAATCGTTGCCTTTGCACTATGAAGGTAAACATTATTTGGGCTGACCTGATGGGGACCCCATACATGACGAACACGCTTGAGATAACTGTAAGTACATGACTCTACCAGCCACAAGGCAGCGGGTGGGCAAAAGCCCCAGGTTCCAGGCATAGGTAAATTCTCAATAAGGAACAGATCGATACTGGTGCAGCAGGCAACGAACGCGGCGGTTACAGTGTAAATGGTCGGGCCAGACACACGATTGATTTAGATCGATATGATTGTTTTGGTCTGGGGTTAGACTCTAAGGGAGGGATAAGGCTAAAGGCTGAAAACTGAAGGCGGAGGCCTCTCAGGTGTGAACTGTGAACACAACACGGGGTAGAGCAGTCCGAGGACTGATGATTACAGACTCAGCGATTTTCTGTGCACACTGCACAAGGAACAACGAGGAGAATGAAAGACATTAAAACATTTTAGACTACAGTTGGCAGTACCGTTACTTAAGCACAGTTCCAAAGCAAAAGTAGACCACGATCAAGACCACATAGCTTCTTAGAAAGTAGTAAGGCTAGTAGAAAACTAGAATTTAGATACTTATTTAAATTGAAGCAAAACATCAATATATTGTAAAACCTATGTGCAGTGAGAGAGGAAATTATAAATGGCCATTAAGACAAGAAGATTAAAGCATATAATGCGGCAGATTTATAGCTTGATTTGATTTGTTGGTTTCTTAATGGCTATTATCACCAAATGGGCCATAGATACAAGTATGGCGTAGCAGCGAGGTAGCCCTGGGGTATAACATGGGCATTCAACAAAGATGGTCCGTGGTTCGAGCCCCACTCTAGCGACTCATCCCCTACTGATTGGGTCGGCTGGGATAGATTCATGGTATCCTCGCATTGTCTCTAAGTGGTAGCACGTAAACTCGTCAGAAATTAATCTTGGGGCCCGTCCACAACATATATAATTGGTTAATAAAATAATGTTGCCTCAAGAACATTTTCTTTATTGTTGTTTGAAGGAGTCAGCCTACACAAAAAGTGAAAAATGAACGAGAAAAAAGGACAGAGAGAGAGAGAGACAGATAGAGATTGAGATAGATAGATGGATATAGATGTAAATAGATAGATAGATAGATAGATAGATAGATAGATAGATAGATAGATAGATAGAGTGTTGAAGTTGGACGCTAAGCAACAACCTTACTCAGATAGATCGTGTGAAGGTCCCAAGACTAACGTCTGACAATTTAGCGGATTATACAAATACAATGGAACCAGATGGAATATAATTTGACTCAAACTATCTCAATTAATACTGAAACAACCACTCAACCTACTTATAAAAAGTCCACAAAATTTTTTATTCATTCATGATGTCTTCGAAACATTGTTTTAAGTTCATAATTAATTTTTCTATGAAAGAAGAAACAGCCTTAAAAGAGTCGTGCATAGTGTTATATTTAATAAAACAATGTGCATGTTATGTTTCACACACATAGAAAATGAAATCTTGCGACTAATTGGTTAATAAAATAATGTTTCTTCATGCTGACAATTAATTGTATCCCTTTATAGCGCTTCAATTTACAGGTGGGTAAACTTTTATTTCTTGTGGACTGAGGGAGTCAGCTCACCCAAAAAGAGCGAACAAAGGAGAGAGAGAGAGAGAGAGAGAGAGAGAGAGAGAGAGAGAGAGAGAGAGAGAGAGAGAGAAGGGGATAGATAGATAGATAGATAGATAGATAGATAAATAGATAGATAGATAGAAGAGAGAGATAGAGAGAGTCACCGAGGTAGAGGCAGGGCCAAAGACAGATATGGACAGACATAAACAGAGACGCAGATAAAGTTGTCTCTTTATTTGTTCCTCTCCCTCTATCTCTCTCCCTATATACATTTGTCTCTTTCTCTCTTTCTGTGAATTATATGTATTTGACGGATCAAAAAGAGAAAGAAGCGAGAGATACATACAATATAGAAAAAAAGTATAATCACAGCATAAGCCTCCATCTCGCAAGACAATACAACCCACCACACATTTACAATCAAACACACACAAACACGCACACACACGCACACACACACAAGACCAGATGACTGGACGCCCTCTTCCCCACTGTCTTGCCAGCTTGGACTAACAGCGGGCTATCTCCTTTGCTATCATTTCGTCCGAAGGATGGCCTAAATTTGCAATCAGTTGTTTTGATTGCTGCGTGCAACGGCGATTTCCTGTGTCCGAGTCAGGTTTGTCTTGAGCCGCGGGGAAGGAACAAAACACAGGGATCAGTGCTACTGTGTGGGAGACGACTGACCCCTCTACATGGGCGAATATTATGCCCTAGGCTTTCTCTGGACCAGGGGGACGGGGCGGTAGAGGTTTGAAGAGGTACACAGAGAGAGAGAGAGAGAGAGAGAGAGAGAGAGAGAGAGAGAGAGAGAGAGAGAGAGAGAAAGAGACACACACACTCAGACAGACAGACAAATACACAGATAGACACAGAGACAGACAGAAAGACAGAGACAGAGGAGGAGGGATGAAGGGCCACAGAGAGAGAGAGAGAGAGAGAGAGAGAGAGAGAGAGAGAGAGAGAGAGAGAGAGAGAGAGAGAGAGAGAGAGAGATTGAGATAATTGATGATGTAGACTAAAGGGAGATACAAAGAGAGATTGAAGATGTAAAGAAAGATAGAGAGAGATAGAGACAGGCAGAGAGAAACAGAGTAAAAAACCTTGCATACCATCCAGTCATTAAAGTATACTATGATGGCCCAAATAGTGTACGGCAATGCACACAAATACTCTTGGTCGACGTTAAATAGTTAGGACGCCTGTAGAGAGAAAGTGTGTGTGTGTGTGTGTTTGGGGGGGGGGGGGAGTGAACGGAGTTTCCCTTACAAAAAGAGATTTTATGGGTTATATTATTTTCACGGCAAGGCCACGAGAATCTCCAATAAATTTTGTCCACTTAACATGGGAGACGATCCAGTGATTCGTGAAACAAAGCTATGGTTTGCTGTCTAGCCAAAATACCGCATGCAGTGGACTCAGGATGCTACAGGTCGTTACGTTTAACACAATGAATTTCATTTACATAAAGACCGACATTTTTCGGATGCAAATCCGTCCATAATTCGAGTCATGTGAGGCGAAAATTGCAAATGTGAACAATAGGGGTTGGAGTTGCAGGGGGAAAAGTTGTTCGGAGTTAAAAGTTAAAACTAAAGGTGGCCATAATTTGATCAACGCCTTCATTGAGTGTTCTGTGTCATGGGAGAGAAAGGCAGAGCCGTATAGCAAAAGATAAAGAGAGGCAGAACGAGAGGGAGAAAGAAGGAGAGAGGGGAAAGAGGACGAAAGAGAAAGAGAGAGGCAGAGAGAGAGAGATAGACAGACAAACATACAAAAACACACTGCTCTGCAACAATGAAACAACTCAGAAACCAATGACTGTTCCATGTTATTGCCATAACAGACTATTAGTTTAGCCATCACCAATACTATTGTGTCCAATTAAGACAGACAAAACAAACATTGCCATTTTCATGCGCAAACATCTTTTTTTCCCCAGTCCTCTCAAAACTTCTGTTTCATTTCAGTTCTTAAGAACTCATGCCAACTATCGGCAACTTATTTCAACTTTCTTGAAAAAAGGGAGCATCATGATATCATTGTTCAAAGGATACCAAAAGAATCGTTAGCCCATGAAATAGTTTGAAGCTATGAGGTTTTTTTTGTCAAATAACACTCGATTTTAAATGGGTCGGTGTCGATATAATGTGAAAGGCTGAGACAGGTGTTCTTGTATTCCCGTTCTGTTTTAGTGTGAAAGCACGTACAAAATCTCAGACTAAAGTTTGAGCACCCACCCACTCTATAACCTAGTTGCTGAAGTTGGGGGTTAAAGAATGAACAAAAAAGCCAACAAACCAACTACATGTTGATTATTCCTTAACCCAGTGGATATCATGCATACCTACCCCAGGGCGTGAAATACCTCGGCGCGCCTTCAAGCGGAAATAAATAGTTCTTGCGGAATTATTCAGATTAAAACATCATTAAGCTGTGGGAAGGACACTAATGTCTTTCAGGTCTTTGCCCAATCCATATCCACACTTAGCTTTAAACGTACATTTATAAGGAAAGTAAAGGACCTTTTTGAACTATAAAAGCTTAATACTCAGTTACTTTACATGTCACAAGATAGTTGAAGGCTCACACAAGAAAAGAAATCCCCGTGTTTTTAATCCTAATGTGTGGCTGGTGTTAGTATAAGTGACTAGATCTATAACTGAGTTGAATTTAGTTGAGTTGGTGTAACGTCCAACATCATAACTATAAAGGTTATAATGTAGAAGGGTCCCAAAATTAGCGTCTGATAATTTTATATACTGCAACACACAAGACAGGGTTGGGATACCATGGCTCCTTTCTTAGTCGGATTCATTATACTGACATCGACCAACCATTTACATGGGACGAAATTGGACAAATAAATCTGGTGATCGTGGGATTCGAACCGCAGACATCCCAATCTGGAGAGCAACACTCTACCACAGGAGCCAATTCACCCTCTCTAGATGTACAACGAAACTGGCCAAGTATCCCGTGTATTTCGCTCGTAAGTCCCTTTGGTGTGTAGGCTATTTATTGAAACCAAAGACTTAAGAGACGTTAAACTAGAAGAGCTTTGCTTTTTCCGACTTAAGACCAAAATTAATGATTACTCGTCACATAACCAGCACTTAATAATTGTGAAAAGCAAATTGTAATCTTTAATGAGATTAATTTGTAAGTCTCCTTGTGGCGAAGAATCATAATTATCCGAAAGACCCGAACCCTTATTTCGAACCTTAGCCCTCTGGAGTTTCAGCGTACATGATACCTGAACACTCCTAGGGGATTGAGTTTGAGTTTTTTGCTTAGAGTCCACAATAAAGTCACTGTATAAACTTTATTGTGGACGGATCCCAAGACTAACATCTGAAGATTTTACGTATTGCCACAGAGAGACAGTGTGGAAATACTATGACTCCTGTCTCATCCTGTCACATTGTACTGACACCGACCCAACCAGTAGGAACAAATCGGACAAATAACATTTTTTCACCGGTTGTGGGTTTCGAACAAAAGCTCTTCTGATTCTGAGACCAACGTTCGACTACTTGCGCTGGTTCGCCCGCCACATCTTTGGGGCAGAGGGACAAACGCATGAAACCTAAATCCTCTCAAAGAACGAAGCGCCAGAAAGTACTATCCCGAGGCGAAAAGGATTACTTGGCCTCAAGCACGACTACCGGTAGTTAGTGCGTTAATCCTGCGGGTGATTATATGACCTTCGTTTGCAAGAGAGATCAAAATAGTAAACACAAAAGCAACCCTCTCATTAACACGCGAAAGATCCATTAGTGAACGTCACAATATTATAATGTGTCACTCCTACAGTCTATGATCAATAAGACGTTACACCTAGCCGCGAATTGCTTTAAAAAAATGGTGAAGATATTTTGCAAATGGGATGCTTGGTTTATTTTTTTCTCCATGTCCATGTCAGCAACTAGGCTATACATGGTGGACGCACCCGGGGACTGAAGTCTGTTGTTGAGTTATTTTAACGTCCAACCTCAGCATAGGCTATATTGTGGACGGTCCCCAAGACTGACGCCTGACAATTCTATGTGCTGCCACACACGAGACAGGGCGGGGATATCATGAGTCCTATCACAGCTAGTCATATTAAACTGACATCGACCCAGATCGCCAGGACTCGACCCACGGACCTTTTGCGTCGGAAGCCGATGTTCTACTCCAGGACCACCGCGCCCCCGCCCCCTTTTGCGTGGTGCATGCTAGACAACGACAGAACAGAGATATCTTCCTCAGTCGTTCCGATTATAGTGATAACCCAAGTAGTACCTACAAAGTATATTAGATTATTATACTCACCTGCCACTAAACATGACATTTTAAAACAAAACAGTGGCCATTCAAACTGTGAAGTAAGAATTAAGTAACTTGGATGGATAACATTGACACATATACACACGGAGAATTAACAATAAAGAAGTTTTCATAATACATAGTAAGTTAAATGTTAAAAAAGAAACTGCTTACAATTTATCCCAGCTGCTTTACTTTATACCAAGGAACAAATTGTGATCTTTACCAAAATAAATCCCATCAAAACCAAAGTGTTGACATCGTTCACTTTTAGTTTCACACGCAACAGATCTTTCTGGTGACATTACAAGTCCTTTGAAAACAAGACTAGAAGGTTTTGCCTTACGCCTGGGCTGGTTCCATTCAGGGAATTCCCTCAACCATGGCACTCGAGATACTTGCCAACAAAAATGTGCACCAGACATGACGAACCAGCAAGTTTAGAATTTTTCAGCATCGAAAAGAAGTTTGAAAGCAACAAAAAGAAACGAATCCTTTTTGTCAAAAGGCTTAATTCGTCAGCCATAAAAAATAAAATGTATAATTATATAAGTCAGAGCTGCCAAATCTAACAACCATCAAAGTAAAATTTCGACCATGTTTTAAAATACAGTTTTGTAGCATAGGGATTGCGGGTTTTTTGTGGAGTTTTTTTTTGTTGGTTAACGTCCAACGTCAGCACTACAACAACTATATTGTGAACCGGCCCCAAGACTTACGTCTGACAATTTTACGTGTTGCCACACACGAGACAGGTCGTCACATTAAACTATCAAGGCCCAACCAATAGGGGAATATATCATACATTAATTTGGACCGGTCGTGGGATTCGAACCGCGGACCTTCCGATCTGCAGACCAATGCTCTACCACTTGAGCGTTATCCCATGGAAACAATTCGCCTTGGCTATGAAAGAAACGTCTACTTTTCTTTTACTTTTCGTGATTGAAGATCATGAGCATTTTTTCCCTTTTAATAAATTTGACATGGACAGTGAATATAAATAGCCTGAATCCATCAGCTGAAAAACAATAATATGCCTGTACAGCTAATACAACTATAACAAGAACAAACGTAGAAGTATTTTTATATTTTAATAATTGTATCTCTATCTCTTTTTCTGCCCCATTCTCCCTCTTTCTCTTTGTCTCCAACTGTCTGTCACTTTCTCATTAATATGTCTGTCTGCCTCTGTATCTCTGACTCTCTCTCACCCTCTCTTTCTTTTGCCTTTCTCTCCCTCTCTCTTTTCCTCAATTATTCACGCTCTTTCGCCTTTTACTGGTTTCGTTCGACTAAAGAGCCATTATGGTGAGACGCAGTTCATAATAGATTAATCCTCTCCAATCCAGGCAAACAAAATACCATGCAAAGTCACCGAATTGACTGAAGTGACCATAATTTTGCATAAAGAGGGCAATGGTGATCAACTTATTTTAAATTTGTATTATGGTTAGCACAGAATAATACTCAGTGAGTTATTTTTCATTTGACCTACAAGCCTACTAGACTAAGAATGTAAACTGTCCCGAATGTATATTTTGCTATTAATTTTAACGATATAGCTCACTTCGATTCTAAATGCAAATGTTTGTTTATTTCTGTCACCCTGCCTGCTACTTTGAAAGCCTCGTTTTCACTGCGCCCAAAAATAGATTTTGGAAGCTTTGCTGGTCTCTCCGATGGAAAGTTATTTTTGGATACTGTGTAAACGTGAGCACAGCTAGGAGCGTAAAACAGCATTGTTATATCATTGATCGCACCTGTTCGCACCACCACAGAAAGGTGGGATGGGACATTCCTGGACAGCTTGACACTGATGGGAAAGTCTGATGAAGAAATCACATCAATAATTTTTGCATTATTCTAGTTATTAAAAGTCCAATAATGTAAACATCAAGGCCATCGATTATTATTTATTTTTCTTTATTTGTTTACTTCTGAAACCATAACACTGTCTAGTGCATACTATGCGTCAAAGAGGAGATAAAACACAACTTGAAGAGCTGAGTTTTTTTTTCCAAGCATAGATCTACTCAATTTAAAGTTTTCTGTTTTATTTTGTTTTTCTATATCTGTGTCTCTGTCTTCTGTCTGTTTGCCTACCTCCTTGTTTCTGTCTCTTCATCTCTATCCATCCGACTTGCATTTCGCTCATGGAACTCTCATGCTTCGCAAACTAACCGAATACTCTTAAAACAAATGTTTAGTGTTTACTTAACTAAATATCTTATCCCTTATTTCTAAAATAGATAAATAATTATTGACGTTAGTCATATTTCGACAAATTAATCACGATCACATGAATAACAAACAAATTACTCTTAAAACAGGTGTTTACAAAACCAAGCCTTATATCCCTTTATGATGTTTATCCCAAAAAGTTGATAAAACCAGAGACTATAGATTTAGTGAGACGTTTCACAAAAAGAGCTCACAGTGCTTTTAATACGGGGAACTGGCGTTATGCGTGCTCTCTCTATTTCCTTTTTTTTTTTATTAAGGCGGTTGTGCAATGTTCATACTGAGCTTTTATTAAGGTGTAAAGAAGGATGAAAACGCATTAGGCCAGAACCACACTGACGCTGGTAGCTAGGGTGGGGCTGGTGGCTTCCGTATGAAACCCTCTTGAATTTTTTAGCCTCGGTCTAACTGCGCAAATAAATACAAGAGGGTTTCATATAGAAACCCCAGGCTAACAGCGGCAGTCTGGTTCTGGCCTTATACGCAAAATCCTCACCGTGAAACCTCTCACTTTTCCAACGCTCTATTTAAACTCTAAGATCCTACATTAGTTTCAAATGTCCAATGAGACTCGAAATCGCTATGACAATCCTTTAAAAAAAAAGACGATGGTTGAACTGATAGGTCTTGAACAAAATTAAAAGGGAACGTTTCATCAATTGTACCTACCTGTAATTTAAATAATCAGTCAAAAGCACTAACAACTGAACCACCTTAAAAAGTAATCTTTTATTCATTTTACGCCGCCTCTAGATTTTTTAAAATATCCCATATATACGGAAACCGACGGATGTGTAATTGTAGCCAAATAACGGGGGGCGCGGTGGCCCAGGGGTAGAACATCGGCTTCCGACGCAAAAGGTCCCGAGTTCGAATCCTGGCTGTTGCAATCCCTACTGGTTGGGTCGGTGTCAGTATAATGTGACCGGCTGAGACAGGAGTCATGGTATCCCCACCCTGTCTCGTGTGTGGCAGCACATAAAATTGTCAGACGTCCGTCTTGGGACCCGTCCACGATATAGCCTATAAGTTGCTGATGTTGGACGTTAAAACCCAACCAACCAACCAACCAACAAAAGAGTAGCCAAATAACAATGGGACAACTGTAGCTGAGGGTCAATCATCCTGCTACTGAGCCAGGCGATCTACCGGCTATTTAGTGTTCCTAAACAATCTTGACCAACAATCGTTTAGCTTCAGTAAAGAAAAAAAAAGAGAGAGAGAGAGAGAGAGAGAGAGAGAGAGATAGAGATAGATAGAGAGAGAGAGAGAGAGAGAGAGAGAGAGGTGAGAGAGGGAGAGAGACACACACAGACAGACAGGCAGACAGACAAACAGAGAAAGAGAGAGATAGAAAGAGAGAGGGTGGATTGATACCATATTGCCAACCCTATCTGATTTTGTAAACACTTTCTTCATTAAACAAAACCGAACAAGTATATTTCTGTGTTGAAAATCCATGCGCAACGCAGTGCTATTTGTACACTAAGTTCAGCAGATCTTGTCAGGCCCTTTGTACTCAAAGACGTTTCAAATACCTAGTCCACCAGCATGTTTTAAGCACCAGTGCCTTCTACCCTCAAATTAATTACAGACCAAGAGAGGTGGGCTGCTAGCACTGCAAAAAAAAAGGAAAGATTGTCCTATACCCTTTGACAAAGCGTTGGGGGACTAAGAGCTAGGGTTTTCATTTTCGAGTGCAGTAATTACGTAGTAGGGAAAAAAGTATAAAGGTAGAATGTACAAACAAGGCGTAGTTTGTGTCTCGTCGTAACAAAGTAAAAATAAGCAGTCTTACGTCGAGACGTAAGCTACGTCATGTATCTTGCATACTACCACAGGTCTTGCTACCATAACTTAAGAAACAAACTACATGGACTAGAGAACCGGTCTTCGATTTTTATTTAACTGATACATCGCCATTGATTTGTTTTGCATTATTTTCAAAAGAAGGTCCTTGGGAGTTGCTACTGACTTCATACACAAGGCCCAATTTCTGTACCACGATAAGTCAATGGATGTCCCTATTTTCCTTTTAAAATTGACATCACGTAAGGCCTATAATGGACATTGTTTGGCAAACCATTGTATGTATTATATGGAGCATTTAAATGATATTACAAAAAATTGTGCTGTTAAAATCGGCATGGTTGGTTAGAGATCTAGCAATATTTCGATTACAAAATAATGTGTTTCAGAAAATAGACGTAGAACACAGTAGATAGACAAAATCTAGATCTATAGCCCGTGACAATGTGAAGAGCAAGCAAGCAAGTAAGCAGGCAAGCAGGCGTTCCACGGTTATTCAGCAGACGACAATCAAGAAAGGGGCTCGGCTGCACACACACGTAAAGAAGTTTGTCAGTCACGGGTAATTTAACAGGGACCTCGTTGAAGGACTTGTGAGACGAACAAAGTGTAGTAAAGACGGTAAATGTCTGGTGCCTAGCGAAGCATAGCACTAACAGGCGACATGGTAAAATACAGGGGAGAGATATACAAATACTATTTAGCTAGATAGATAGATAGATAGATAGATAGATATATAGATAGGTAGATAGGTAGGTAAATAGATAGATAGATAGATAGATAGATAGATAAATAGATAGATAGATAGGTAGATAGATGGATAGATAGATAGATAGATAGATAGATAGATAGATAGATAGATAGATAGACAGGTAGATAGATAAATAGATAAATACATTGTGTAGATAGATACTGTATAGCTTATTTTGTAGACGAGTCCCATGACTGACATCTGACATTTTATCTGCTACCATACACGAGATAGAGCGGGGAGACATGGGCTCCTGTCTGAGCCAATCACATTATACTGACAAGATAAAAAGATATGAGGCAAGATAGATAGATAGATTGTTAATGGGTGAATAGAGAATGAGGAAAGGAAGCGGGTGATATCGAAAGTATAGAACTAGTTGAAAAAAAGAAACACGGAGATCGACGATAAGAAAGTGCGAAGGAATGGAAAGCTTTGCATCGACTTGCGATGTTATCAATAAACAGATTTGGATATCATTGACTCTACTATAATAACTATATACAAGATCTGAGACTGGTTTAATCTCGGCGTTACCAATTCTCACTAGAAAGGGAGATTGACTAATAGTGATTAGATCAAAAGAGAAGAGAAGAGAGAGAAAGAGAGAGATAGAGATAGAGAGAGAGAGAGAGAGAGAGAGAGAGAGAGAGAGAGAGTAATTTTAGTAGTTGAGTTGGTTTAACGTCCAACGTCAGTACTTAAAGAGGGAAAGAAATACGTGGAGTTATGGAGTGAATGAGAATGAAAGATTACGCATCGAGCATGATCAGAGTTGAAGCTAATCTGTACGAGTGTTTGGGCTAGATTTAGATTTGCATTATTTATTCACCAGATTAACCCCCATATCCATATATCCATAATCATAACGGGGTTTTGAAACGACAAGGGGATTTTGCGGGCTGGAATGGAAGACATTTTGAGAGCATTGAGTAATGGGTGGTCGGTGGAGGATTGGGGGGTGGTAAATAAGGAAAGACAAAGAAGCAGAACGAAAGAGAGAACAAGGGAGAGAGAGAGAGAGAGAGAGAACAGAGAAAGAAGATAGATATAGAGGGATAGAGAGAGAGAGAGAGTTTTATGAGATAGATGCATAAAAAAGGATATTTGAATTAGTTTTAAAAAATCGACATTATCAAAATTAAGACGATCTTTACAATGTAAAAGTTTCCTTCAACAGGCGTTCTTCGGAGCAGAAAGATCACCCTAGAGTTAATTTGGGAATTGGCGTAACGAAATGTTTAAAGTGCATCAGGTGAATAAAATACCTGACTAAAAAAACAACTGTCTGGTGGGGAAATATCACCCCACAGTTAATATGGGATGTGAACTACCAAAGGGTTTAAAGTGCAACAAGTGAATTAAATTCCGGACCAAAAAAACAACTGTCTGATGGGGAAATATTATCCTATAATTAATTTGTGATTTGACGTAACAAAGGGATTAAAGTGAAACAAGTGAATAAAATTCGAGACTAAAAAAACAACAACTGTCTGATGGGGAAATAATTATTATAGTCATTCTTTGAGGCTTGTATACAGAGTGCTTACTTACTGCTTAGTGCTTTCTTAATCTTTGAGTGGCGAGAGCTCCTAAATACTGTGGAAGCCTGTCGCAGTTCCAGTTGGTTGACAGTTGACACAGGGCGGCGCCGACACGAATACGGAAGGGCAGGGAGGGAGGGGTTAAACCTGGCTCTGAATTCCAGATATTCAAAAGATTCTACGTGTAATACAAGCCCTAGATCTAGATGACTAGATCTGCGTTCTTTCTAGTTCTACCGGAGAGTATTGTCCAACGCTTTAGAACTAAAATGGTCTAGATGTAAGCTTAGTTCTAGATCTAGATCGCGTTTTTGGGCACACCTCAACAATTCAATAGACAAGAAGTCGCGATTGTTGGGTTACCCTGTAGGGAATTGGGATAGGGCTAAAAGGGTGGGACCCAATTGAGTCACGATGTTGACATTATTCTAAGGTGGTGCCACACTTAGCCTGGCCAACCAGCATATACATTTTGAGTACCGGGTAGCAGAATGTTCCTGGTTGACAGCGGCATTATTTTCTATTTGTTAATGTTTCTAATTCATATTTTTTCTCTCATAATTTTATAATTCAATAAAGAATTTACATTTTCTGAAAGAAAACAGATTGCAGTGAATGTTATTGGCATACATATTTCATCAAATAAAGTAACATGAACTTATAAACTATTCATGTATTGTTATTATTTTATAATAATGATAATAATAATGACACTTCTACTACTACTACTACTACTACTACTACTACTACTACTACTACTACTACTACTACTACTACTACTACTACTACTACTACTACTACTACTACTACTACTACTACTACTGCTACTGCTACTACTACTGCTGCTACTGCTGCTGCTGCTGCTACTACTACTATAGTACTACTACTTCTACTACTACTACTACTACTACTACTACTACTACTACTACTACTACTACTACTACTACTACTACTACTACTACTACTACTACTAATAATAATAATAATAATAATAATAATAGTGTTTTTCCTCCTATTATAATTCGTATTATTGTTGTGATTTTCGATGTGGCTGTTGTTATTGCTGTTGTTGTTGTTGTTGTTGTTGTTGTTGTTGTTGTTGTTGTTGTTATTGTTATCATTAGGATTTAAAAAAAACGACGTACCCACAAGTATGGATACACAAAAACACGACAGAGGAGTTGTATATTGGAGATGGGGAGGGATGAACGACACATAAAAGGACATATGAAAACACAACCGAATAAAAGAGAAAAAGGAGTTGAGATGAGTAGGTTAAACGTCCAACCTCATCACTATATATAGAAGATTTATTGTGGACGGATCCCAAAACTCCCGTCTGATATTTTTATGCGCTGCCACACACAAGACATGGTGGTGACACCTGAAGTCTTGTCTTAGCCTGTCACATTATACCGACACCGACTCAACCAAAGAGACAAAGAGAGAGAGAGAGAGAGAGAGAGAGAGAGAGAGAGAGAGAGAGAGAGAGAGAGAGAGAGATATTGAGATATTTCCGGCATACGAACAGACAGACAGACAGAGAGGTTGAGAGATCGGCATACGGATAGACAGACAGACAGAGAGTTTGAGAGACAGTCAATAGAGAGAGAGATAGAAAGGGAATGAGAGAGTAGAAAAAAGAATCATTTAAATATTCTGCAAGTTCCATTGCTCTGTTTATAATACTGCAAACTAAATTTAAAAAAGAAGTGGTCTCTACATTAGCATATTATCGCACCTTTTAACTCAATAACACCGATAAACACCAAGGCATACAAGTCATATGATTGCTTCAAAAGAGACGACAGGGTGTGAATCCAAAACTGTCACCGCAGTAGAGGAAAAAAGCGATTAGCATAAATTTTTGTGGCCTATATTGTTCTCCTAATGTAAGCAAATCTGGAAGGGAGTCTATTGTTAAAACTGGTGCATAATAATACGACTATGTATTTATAGGCCCACTTTTTTGTATGCAACAAAACTCCTTCCTATGCCTTAGACAAATAGAGCCTGCCCGAAAATAGCTTACATTGTGAAGAAATCTACAATGTCAGAACATTTTGGGCGTCTGCATAGCATTTTGGGCGTCTGTATAGGGCATAGTTGCACGGTAACGGTGCATGCACGAAAAGTACACATTACAGTCACAATAATGGTGGTTTCGATTAGACATCGTTTCTCTAATGCGTTGAGTTGGTTTAAGCTGGTTTCTTAAAATCAAACGTCAAAAATAAGGCTCTATTGTGGTCGGATCTTAAGAAGAACAGCTGCCAGACAGATACAATGCGAGTATACCATGATCTCTTTCTCAGTCGATCACAAAATAATCACACAGACTCAACTAGTAAAGGATGAAATTTGACATATACATTTTTGACCGAGTATCAAACAGGGACATTGCGATTGGGAGATCAACGCTCTACCAATTGCGCCAGAGCGCACCCCCCCCCCCCCTTTCTCACCGTTTCTCTACCTCAATGATGTACGGCTAGAAAATTAATTTGACTTTGTATATATAAATATGCATGGGATATTGAATGTTATCACATAATTACTAAAATCAATAGCATATATTATTATTACGGTCTCTGACTTGAATCCTGGCTATTTGATAACAGGTAGAAGGGATTGTGTTGGTCAAGAAAAATGAAATGGAGAGACATGCACTGATAGAGACGGAGAGAAAATAGATAGATAGATAGATAGATAGATAGATAGATAGATAGATAGATAGATAGATAGATAGATAGATAGATAGATAGATAGATAGATAGATAGATAGATAGAGAGGCAGATACTGAGAAGCAGATTGAAACAGAAAGAGATATAGACAGATACAGACAAAAAGAGACAGAGACAGCTACAGACAGACAGACAGGAAAGACAGATAGAGAAACATTGTCCAGATTGCCTGTAATCTCTTTAGTGTTATGTCTTTTAAGTTTTAGATAAAATCACGGACAGATGTCGGAGCGATCACTTCAGATTGAAAGGTTCTCGTTAGTCATACAAAGTACTCGGCAGGCAGAGACCCTGACATTGTAGCTGCCAAAAGAATTATAATTGATCCAACTTTAAGATAAGCAGTCCCGAGAATAAATTAATTACTATCTTATTATGTGCCACTCACACATACTGGACCGCTCCTTAGCCTGCTCTGTCTCAAGAACAGTGTTTACTGAATCATAATATCCCAAAGGCATTATTATCTCTGTAGAGACTCTACAACCGTCAATGGAGTGCAATATTATTAGAAGTTTGCGCATTCTTAATCATCGAAATCGATCTAACTTTATCAGTCGGATTGGAATATTTGCCAACAGCCTGCAGGCCTACTTCGCATTTATAAAACGGGTAAATCCCAACAGTCTGTAGATATCAAATCAGCCGACAGGTGAACAAACAGAACTGCTCCTCGGGAGATGATCTATCCACCAAGGCAAGATATGGCCTCCCAGGTTACAGACCAAGAGAGGTTATCATGACGTAGCCCGGGTGATAACCGTTGCTTTCTGATAACCAATGTTTTCTAAGTATCAACCTCTCATCTTTTCTATTGAAATGCACTCGAGGTACAACCCCAACTGCCTTTATGGTAAAAGCCATAGGCAATACAAGATTAGAACTTTAATGTATTTTGTTTTTGGTTGGACTTGTGTTAATATGGTATTGTAACAGACTGTAACAGACAAAGCAGGTTGCCATGATGAATCACGGATGATAGCCAGGGCTTTTTAAAGATCACCCTCTAGTCCTTTCCATTGAAATGTACACGAGGAACAACTCCAACCACTGTTATGATATTGGCAATAGTTGATACAAGATTAAATACTTTATTTTTTGTTTTTTGGTTGGACTTGTTTTAAATGTGGTATATTAAACAAAAGCAAGATACGGTCTCGCAAGTAACAGAACAAAGTACAAACATACATAAATAAAACCTCGCACCCGCCAAAAACAAAACAGCAACAACAAAACCCACAAAAAACAACAATACAAAACAAAAACATACAAAAAACAAGTTCCGTCAAGTAATTATAATAGTCAGTATACTTCTAAATCAAGATAGAATTATAATAGCTAAGCATTTTTAAGGTTTAGAAGGTAAGTCCACCCAATACGCCCAATATCTTGCGTCTTGCGCCTGTCTGCTTGCGATGTCTCTCCTTGGACACACAGGCATCCTAGAGTGAGAGGGAGAACGAGGAGGGGGCGGAGACTAACTTCATCACAGAGATTAGGAAACTGTCTGCGGGAATTTAAACCTGACACGGGTCCTTACAACTAGTCTATATAGGGAAAAGATCGATAGGGATAAAAATCGGTTAATAAAGTTCAATCGGCATCGATAACGCGACCTGAATCTATGATTTATAAAATGCAGTTGTTTATAGAGAATGCGCGCAGGGAAGGGGTTATCGTTTAAATTCTACTTAGGAGAGTGTGTGTGGTTTGGGGGGGGGGGATAGGGTGCTATAGGCTTGTTTAGAATCGAACTAGAGGATTTCGACATCTGGTTCTGCTATCAAGTTATAGCTCATAAAGATAACTGAAGAATATTGTTGAAACATGAAAAGGGTAGGATTCGGTTGGAGGAAGGGGGGGGGGTCACAGAGAGAAAGAAAGTAAGAGAGCGAGAGAGAGCGAGAGAGAGAAAGAGCTCTCTCTCTCTCTTTCTCTATCTCTCTCTCTCTTACTCTCTCTCTCTCTTTCTCTCTCTCGCTCTCTCTCGCTCTCTTACTTTCTTTCTCTCTGTGACCCCCCCCCCTTCCTCCAACCGAATCCTACCCTTTTCATGTTTCAACAATATTCTTCAGTTATCTTTATGAGCTATAACTTGATAGCAGAACCAGATGTCGAAATCCTCTAGTTCGATTCTAAACAAGCCTATAGCACCCTATCCCCCCCCCCCAAACCACACACACTCTCCTAAG
>RQTK01000306.1:181919-184419 GCA_003991915.1 Elysia chlorotica
AGAGAGAGAGAGAGAGAGAGAGAGAGAGAGAGAAAGAAAGAGAGAGATAGCTAGACAGACAAAGATAGAGAGAGAGATGTACACATCCATAAAGGGAAAAAGAAAAAGGCGTCGTGAGTAACGAAGTGTTTACACCTGCCAAGTGTGGTGAGTAGAATCGATCTTTCCCTGGCGGTTGCACGCCACAGATGGGAAACTAGGTTGGGCCTTAGAAATGTCCCTCCTCACTCATTGTTGATGTTTGAATAACGGGGTTGATGTGTGACAATAAATTCTATTATTTCTTTACACATCGTGTTTTTTTTTCCATTCAAACCAAGTTTATAAAAAAAAAAAAAAAGATTTGCCGAGTCACAATATTGACTTGACAGAAGTCAATAAATTTTTAGCACAACAATCGTAACAGTAATGATTTTATTTCGATGTCATTTTTAGCAAAGTTAAGGAATGAGACTTAAAAGTATCTATTTTAGCCTACTTTATCTATGCAAAAACAATGTGAGCTGTCTTTATAATGAATGGAAGTTTAATAAAAAAAATACGTTTACCACTTTGATAGTACAGCAACATATTGTCAACTCTACTCTAGCGATTTTCCTTCTAATTTAATTTCTAAAAGCTAAATCTAGAATAAAGTTGAAGTTAATGTATGACATGCAATATTTGTGTAACAGTGACAGTTTGATTATTTTCACGCACAGTTGTTGATTAGGCCAACGTAAACTTGCCATTATGTTGTAATAAATCACAAAAACCTAGGTTTGTCACACAATGCAAAAAATTGGGGTAATCAATAATTTCGGTAACATCCTGATTTGAAAAGTGCTGTGAGACTACCGGACATAAAATAAGATAATAGAATCCACAATTTAATGTTCAGAGGGTACCAAAATATCTGACCAGTCAAAATATTTAAGTAAAAAAACAAAACTAGAGCAAGTTTATCGCCTATCTTTATAATCGTATTATAAGATTATTCTGCTTGTTGGAGAGAAATATAAATAAGGCAGGGATACACGAATTACACTTATTAGTGTAAAATAATCTATTGTATTTTTAGATCAATTTGCTAGACAATTATTTTTACAGATATTTTTTTAATGAAAACGACAACAACAACAACAACAACAACAACAACAACAACAACAACAACAACGTATAAATACATAATAATTATAAAGCCAGAAGTTTATCATGAGATTGACAGATTGTTGATACATGTTACAGACTTCATATATTGCGATCTTATTGAATCTTACCAAAGATACCCTTTCTATGTACATGTACATGTTTTCTTGGGACTTAACAGATCTGGTGTGTTTATAAGACTCGTCTAGATTTAGATTTAAGATCTGAACCTAGATCTACCTAATTCTAGATTTTTACTAGGCGGATATAAATTAAGACTGCAATTTTTATGAAAAAATGTACAAAATTAATTTTCCATTTGCTCAACTTTTTAAAGTAAATATTAATTTTAGAATACACGATGCAAAATGTCATACAAACCATCTCGTAACATAGGAACTAGATTCTATAGTATACGGGTACCTTAGGACATCAAAGAAATGCACCCGGGGTTGTAAACTTACTTAACAAAACCACTTACCTACAAGTTCCTTAAACGCCTGCGACGACAAGTTTTAAGTTCCATAGAAAAGATAATCCATCACAGAAAACCAGCGAACACGTCCGACAAAACTAAATAAAAATTAATATTTATATCCAACACACTTCAGAGTTAATGCACCAGTCTTTTCAATACCTGAGTATATTCCTCCGCCTACAGATTAACATGTATTTCTAGTTATACCATTTTTCAAGACGGGGTCAGTATAAATAATAATAACACGCCACTTGTTGTGCCTAACCGTCTGCTTGCGAGACACAGTGGTTCTTAGCTACTGGCTTGGCTGTGAGAAAAGGTGTGTGTGCGGAGATCTGAGTGAGAGGGGTGGCAAAGGGTGACCTCATGGGACCATGCATGGGACAGTCCCCAGACCCTCACCTCTCTCTCTCTCTCTCTCTCTCTCTCTCTCTCTCTCTCTCTCTCTCTCTCTCTCTCTCTCTCTATCCTCTCTCTTCGTTTTTCTGTCTGTTTGTCTGTCTATCAGGGTCGCTCTCTCTGTCTCTTTTTTCTCCCTCCCCCCTCTCTCTCTCTTTTTTTCTGTCTGTCAGGCTCGATGTCTCTCTTTCTCTCCCTCCCTCTCTCTCCCCGGCCTCTCCCTCCGCTTTATGTCTGTCTGTCTGTTTGTCTGCCTGTCTGTCTGTCTGTCTCTCTGTCTTTCTCCCTCTTTCTCATTCTCTCTGTCTCTCTCTTGCTTTCGCTGTCTCTCTCTTTTTTCTTTCTTTCCCTTACTCTCTCTCTCTCTTTTTCTTTCTTTCTACCCCACCCTTTGTCTCCGTGTATGTTCATGTCTGTGGTTTTTCCATTTATCCCTGTCTCTAGCTCTGTTTCTGTATCTATTTGTTTGTCTCTCTGTCTCTCTATCTGTGTCTG
>RQTK01000306.1:189419-197898 GCA_003991915.1 Elysia chlorotica
TGAGGGCCATGATCGCCAATATCTGTTACAGATCATGCACAAAAAGAAGAACAATTGTTTAAGAATTATGTGACTATTGTTTTTGAATAAAAATTTAAAAGGTATTACATGTTTGCAATTCTATATTCTATAATGCCTAAGGCAAAATCTTCTAGATTTACCAGTGACTAGTTGTTGAGACTGTCCAAGCGAGAGACAGCCAAAGTCATAAAGGAAAATACAGGTTGTGCTCAGTGATTTTTGCTGTTGGTCACAAAGGGAAACTATTTAATTCAATCATCTATTGTCTAGAGTTAAAAACCTTTTTGAAAAAGGTAGATAACACTGCAAAATTTCTAATTTATTTTAAAAATTCAAAAAGAAAAATATGCTTTGTATTTTATTTTGAGGAATATTTTATTAAACAAAAATAAAGTGACAAGTGTCACTGTAACATATACTCCAGAAGTCATGACCTGTAGGAAATTAATATTAATAACACAAGTATAATGTGATTCACAGCAGGTAAACCACATTGTGAAAGGTTCAGGTGTAACCGGGGTACTTATAAAACTCAACTTAGTGCAAGGTCGCCTGGCGAGGGTAACTTTGTCGGGAACTGGCTCCAATCCTAATCGGTGTTAAGGCCCGTAAAACGGCCATGGTCCACATGCTATGATGGTAAACGCCTCATCATCATTTATGCCTTGGGTCTGATGTGGTTCCTCCCATAATACACCGGGCTGGTGGTTGGCAGCTGGCAGGGAGTTTTGTCGGAAGTTGTGTGAACAGTGCAACATCCTCAGAGGTACAGGCGTTAGGTACCTCGTCGATGTGGTGTCGGTGGGCTGGCCATCCTGAGAGTGCCTATATGGCGGAGGTTCAGAGCTGTACCCCAACACCCCCTGCTTGTTTTTTGGATTATCTCCCTTTATACGGAGTTATTTCCCTTGTTTGTAAGGGGGATAACCTTTTTAAATCAATAAAATTTTACCGTTTTTATTCATTTAGCCCCCTTGGCTCACTTTTTTGTGCTTTAAACTGAGTCTTTGTTCTATAAAGAAGGAAACATTATTGTGACGCAACCAGTAAAAGTAGGTTAAATCCGTTTTAAGATAGAGTCCTCTAAAGATTTAAAATACTATTTATTAATCTTTTTACTTTTCAATTTAAGTTAAATACCTGCGATTCTATAAGTGATAGAGGTGATTTTTTTAACTTCTTGAAATGCATTAGATACTTTTTAACACACTATGACTAACTCCAATTTCAGGCTTGTGCCTCATTCACCCTGGTTGCCTCACAATTATTCTTTTTTTTTGAAAGTGTGTTTAGACAAACTAAGCTAGTTAAAGATCAAGCACAAGTAGTGTTACTTGCTACTGAGAAGGCGTATAATAAAGGGGTTGGGGGTGATTTAACCTTTTAACATCGCAAGATTTTAGGCCCATTCATTGTGTGTATACTATATGGGAGAAATTAAAAATGGAAACTTTAAAAGCTTCGATATTAATTTATTATTTTGGAATAGAAAATGTGCAGATCAATACAAAAGGTGCTAGCACACGAGTGTGTCAACCTGCACAACGCATGTGCGACGTGATGGGAGGAGGTTAAGTGGTTGAAAGAATAAGTCAGGGGGACGGGGCGCTTTTTTCCGAAAAATTCAATATCGTCCTCTTGTGACTGGGTAGATTTCAGTAATGAAACGAACGTTCCACATTTTAATAATTATGTGATCAAGAAATTGAATTTGACATGAGCATAAGAAATAATATCGTTGTTGGTCTATTTTACTTTCTAATTATGTAACTCTCCCGGTATAATTATATCTCGAGTATTTTAACAAGAAAGTTAACATTCAGTTTTGAGCTTCAGTAGGAGTACAATTGAGACAACCTGAGACCTCCCTCGGTATACATCGACACCCGACCTAAAACATACCCTGAACATTATTGACGATTATTCTATTATGTTTTTCTTTTCAGTTGTTAACACACGTTTCCCTGTCCGTTCACCGCATTTAACATTAACGTAAAAATGTCTTAAGAGTGCCAGATATTTAAATGTTGTTCCAATATGCAATACAAGTATTATTTCTTACGGAGGGAGGGTGTCTTTCGAATCCAAACTGAACTGAACTCATGTATCAGTTTTACGAGATAGGAGTAAATTTTTCAATTTCTCTTTATGGGAAGGTCTGCCACTAAATTCTTTCTCTTTTTGTTTAACTTATAAATTTGGTTAAAATCGATGTTGGCAAGAAGTGTCACAATGTGATTGATATAAACCTTGAGAGTGTATTAGAGGCAGGAAAAAAGGAGTTATTGAAGGGGGGGGGGGGGGGGGTTAAGATCTTTTTGCTCCGAGCAGAGCGTACAAACTCATCGTAAAAGGGTGTTTGCTGTTACGTAGAACTGAATTCAGCTTAATCGTGCAAGACTTGGAGTATATGGTTTTTCAGGCTTCTTATTTAAATATAAATTTTATTCATGTCTCCTTGGTGAGATTATTAATTAATATATTTTCGTCCCCTTGTGTGACTTCTGAATCCCAGCAGCTAATACCATTTGAAAGTATACGTTCTATCATAGAGACAAAGAAGCTAAAAATTATAGGTTGATTCAGTTTAAAGCACCTCAACTTTCGCAAAAAGTTATCTCTAATTCCAGTTGTTAAATTGTGCCTTCAAAAACAAAATTCTTACTTGTTTTCCGTTAATCGTCAGGGGGCAAGGTTCTGTTTTTATATTGTAAGGTCTATTATTATTTCTTTAGATTTTGAAACATTCAGATGTACGTAGTTATTTTCACACCACTTAACAATCTTCTCTACCTCTTCCAAAAAGGATGATTATGTTTGCGTTACAAGAAAACCTTAAAATCAGAGTCATCTGCAAACTTTATTTATGCCGTGTTTGTGTTGTGTGTGCGATAGTCATTTGTGTAGAAGAGTTGGAGACAGCACGCAAACCTGCGGAGCTCTAGTGTTCAAATTACATACCTTGGAAATTGTGTTGTTCATTTTAACATATTTTCTTTTTTTAGTTTAAAAGTTTAACACTCATGCAATTACATTCTTGTTTACCTTCAAGGCATTTAGCTTTGCAACAATCATTTGTGGCTTAATGGTAGTGTATGCATATAAAATGTCAATATAAATTACATGTACTCACTTTTCAGTTTTTTTCTTATAGTTTGAGATCATTTTTCACTAAAACTAAGGCAGCGTCTTCAATACTACAATTGGCTTTGTATGCAAACTGAAGTGGTTCGAGTTAGTTCTTTACTTCGCTTTTCAGAATTTTAAGCATTAACTTTTAAAAACATTTCATAACAACTGGGGTCAAGGCTATATGTCGCAGATCATTCATGTTTACACTATCTTTTTGGGACTGGTACATTTTTCGCTGTCTTTCATATTGATGTATAGCGTAAATGGGGCTGGATAGGCCACACACTTCGAAAGCCTGTATCCAACATCACAAGGCAAGCCCTGGAGTGGAACCCCCAAGGCAAGCTCGGGCGCTCGAAGAAGACTAGCTTGGCGGCGAAGCACTAAGGTAGATGTAAAAGCGACTGGTAACATGTGGGCCGAGCTGAAGAGGACCAGCCAGACTCGAGTCCGGTGGAGGGGAATTGTCATTTCGTTCAGCATACATTGTTGTTGTGTACGCTTCGTAGGCTTAACAACAACAAAAAAATCCCTCCCTATAGTAATAATTTGTATGGCTTCGATCATTGTTACATTTATTACGCCGAGATGTTTTCACTGCAGTCAATTCTGTGACTTCTACTGTCTTTGGTCTTCACTTAAAAAGGCCTCGTCTGGTCATAATAAGGACAGGTTATTGTTCTTTGCGAGAAGGCTGGTGGGCGGCCGGAAACATGTGTAATATGGTACTTTAAATCTTTTACATATACCACGATACATGAAAGGGACACGGCAGACCTTAACATGCCGATAAGGTTTTCACCTATATAGGCACCATAAACTAAATAAAGTTAGGGCACCTACAGAGAGGCACCAAAAATATTTCGGTGTGTAGGTGACATGGTTCTTCTGTCGCCGGACACACCCATGGCTGTACGCAGAGCCGTGCATTTTCTGTGGCTTTTGGTCGTTAATAAAGGAAAAAAAACACTGATTCTGCGCAAACAAGTGCACACATTCACACTAGAAAGGAGACAGGACAGTCCTCAATTTCACAAAGGGTAAACACAGTAGAAACAAAGACAGGAAACAACGTCCAAAAGTGGGACTAGGGATTACGTTATGTCTAACCGCGGTAGCTACAACCTTACCAAAACAAAAATATGAATCTTCGTATAGCTTGAGATACTGCTAGTTTTTGCTCCGAGCAGAGCGTACAAACTCATCGTAATAGGGTGTTTGCTGTTACGTAGAACTTAGTCGTGCAAGACTTGGAGTATATGGTTTTTCAGGCTTCTTATTTAAATATAAATTTTATTCATGTCTCCTTAATATATTTTCGTCCCCTTTTGTGACTTCTGAATCCCAGCAGCTAATACCATTTGAAAGTATACGTTATATCATAGAGACAAAGAAGCTAAAAATTATTGGTTGATTCAGTTTAAAGCACCTCAACTTTCGCAAAAAGTTATCTTTAATTCCAATTGTTAAATTGTGCTATCAAAAACAAAATTTTTACTTGTTTTCCGTTAATCGTCAGGGGGCAAGGTTCTGTTTTTATATTGTAAGGTGTGTTATTATTTCTTTAGATTTTGATACATTCAAATGTACGTAGTTATTTTTACACAACTTAACAATCTTCTCTGCCTCTTAATAGGATGATGATGTTTGCGTTACAAGAAAACATTAAAATCAGAGATATTTGCAAACTTTATTTATGCCGTGTTTGTGTTATGTTATTTATTGTAACATAATGTCTTTTTTTTAGTTAAAAAGTTTACCACTTATGCAATTACATTCTTGTGTACCTTCAAGGCGTTTAGCTTTGCAACAAACGTGTGGCTAAATGGTAGGGAATGCAGACAAAAGGTCAATAAAAATTACACGCACACACATCTCAGTATTTTTCCTAAAGCTTGAGAGCATTATTCACAAAAACTAAGGCAGCGTCTTCAACACTACAATTGGCTTTGCATGCAAATTGAACGGGATTGAGATAGTTCTCTACTTCGCATTTTAAAATTTCAAGCATTAACTTTTAAAAACATTAAGCATTAACTTTTAAAAACATAACAACTGGGGTGAATGCTATAATTATGTCGCAGATCATTCATGCTTACACTATCTTTTTGGAGGACTGTTACATTTTTTGCTGTCTTTCGTATTGATGTATAGCGTAAATGGGGATGGATACGCCACACAGTTCGAAAGCCTGTATCCAACATCACAAGGCAAGCCGTGGAGTGGAACCCCTAAGACAAGCTCGGGCGCTCGAATAAGACTAGCTTGGCGGCGAAGTAAGGCAGAAGTTGAAGAGGATCAGCCAGAATCGAGTCCGGTGGAGGGGAATTGTCATTTCGTTCAGCATACATTGTTGTTGTGTACGCTTCGTAGGCTTAACAACAACAAAAAAATCCCTCAGGACAATTTTTTTCTAAATATAGCAACAATTTAATAGAGTTTGATCGTTGTCACATTTATTACGCCAAGATGTGTTCACTGCAGCCAATTCTTTGACTTCTACTGTCTTTGGTCTTCACGTAACAAGGCCTCGGGCAGGTTATTGTTCTTTGCGAGTAGGTTGGTGGGCCGAAACACGTATAATATGGTACTTTAAATCTTTTACATATACCACGATACATGAAAGGGACACGGCAAACCTTAACATGCCGATAGTTTTCACCTAAATAGGCACCATAAACTAAATCAAGTTAGGGCACCTACAGAGAGCCACCGAACAGATTTCGGTGTGTAGGTGACATGATTTTTCTGTCGCCGAACATAACGATGGCTATTCACAGAGTCGCGCATTTTCTGTGGCGTTTGGTCGTTTATAAAGGAAAAAAACCCCACTGATTCTGCGCAAACAAGTGCACACATACACACTACAAATGAGACAGGACAGTCCTCAATTTCATAAAGGGCAAATACAGTAGAAACAAAGACAGGAAACAACGTTCAAAATTGGGACTAGGGATTACGTTATGTCTAACCGCGGTAGCTACAGGCTCGCCTCCCTCCCTCCCTCTCTCTCTCCCTCTCTGGGGGGAGGGGGGGGGGGGGGGGGGGTCGCCTCTTTTTTTCCGAAAAATTCATTATCGTCCTCTTGTGATTGGGTAGATTTCAGTAATGAAATGAACTTTCCATATTTAAATATGTGATCAAGTAAATTAATATCATTGTTGGTCTATTTTACTTTCTAATAAATGTGTAACTCTCCCGGTATAATTATATCTCGAGCATTTGAACAAGAAAGTTAACATTCAGTTTTGAGCTTCATTAAGAGTACAATTGAGACAACCTGAGACCTCCCTCGGTATACATCGCCACCCGACCTAAAACATACCCTGAACATTGTTGACTTTTATTCTATTATGTTTTTCCTTTTCAGTTGTTAACGCACTTAAAACTCCACGACACACGTTTCCCTGTTCGTTCACCGCACTTAACATTAATGTAAAAATGTCTTAACAGTGCCAGATAGTTAAATGGTTTTCCAATATGCAATACAAGTATTATTTCTTACGGAGGGAGGGTGTCTTTCGAATCCAAACTGAACTGAACTCATGTGTCAGCTTTACGAGATAGGAGTAAATTTTTCAATCTCTCTTTCCCTTCCCCATAGTCTCTCTCTCTCTATCTCTCTCTCTCCCTCTCTATCAATCTATCTATCTATTTCTCTCTGTGTTTGTGTGGGTGCTGTCTCTCTCACTCTCTGTTTCTATATCGTTTTCTTTTTCTCTCTCTGTCACTCTCTCAGTTTCTTTATCTTTCTATATGTCTCTATCTCTATGTCTGTGTCTGTGTCTGTAACTATATTTGTCTCTGTCTGCCTGCTTGCCCATTTGTCTGCCTGTCTCTTTCTTTCTATCTCTCTCTCTCTCTCTCTCTCTCTCTCTCTCTCTCTCTGTGCGTAGTATTAACGCCAGTATTTGCATTTTCATAAGAACATTATTTTGTTTGCAAGAGCTACACTTCGAGTCACCCTTTTATATGTCACTGAGGTATAAAGAAAAAAATGACAGCCTGATAGCCATGTCCTGTCCGATTACTGCTGTATAAGACCTCACTTGAGGCAGAGGGTGACACTAAACTAGAAAGGGCTTTCACATTCCCCGATCCGATCAACGATTACGTCCAGCTGATTGGACATGAAAGGAGTTATTGCTTCCTGCTACACGTTCCATTAAAAACTGTTTATTGACAACGCGTTGTCGTTTTACGAATATGTTGCATCAAGGTGTGTAATTAAAAAATATAACTCAAAAAAGGAAAAAAAAAAAACCCACACAAAACCTTACCAAAACAAAAATATGAATCTTCGTATAGCTTGAGATACTGCTAGCATGGCAGACCTAATTTATTCCATACATTCTTCATAGACGGTTCCCTTCTTTTCCCTACTATCTGAACTTTTGACATAACCCCTTATCTTCATCATAGTTACAGTTGTTTAGACTTTGTATATACGACACGCCAGTTCAGTGACGACTATATTGTGCTCGTGGTATCCTAGACAGTAAAATACAGTAACTTGTATCGGTGAATCTTTTTTTTTACCGAATCATAACGTATTGGAAAAAAATCTCATAATAAAACTGACAACATCTATATAGTTGAATAAACCAGACTGCACTTACAAGTTAGTTACATGCATAATTATTATTAAAAAAAAAACACCTATTCAATCCACCGTAACAGACGCTCTTAGGGAGCACTGGCAGGTAAATAAATTTATTGAAATACATTTCCATAAACATAATATAAAGTGTCACGCCCGAGACAGCAGTTGGACAGGTAGTCTCACCCGCCTTGAGCCGGGGACAACGGAAACTGAAGCTTGTGGACATAATCTGTTGCATGTTTGCATGTTCAAATCTTGTTATTGCTGACCGCGCCCTAGGATTTCGAAATGTCGATATGCCCGAGATTAACCCACAGCCCTTCGTGTGGTAAGGCCAACGCCCTACTTACAATAGCCAGTGGTGCTAAAGATAAAATTATCTCTGACTACTAAGTTTTACATCCTCTAGGATTTCCATTGAATTAGAACGGAGACGGGGCGCCAGCTGAGATTCGAACCTCCTACTTGTCACACTGTTTGACTAACATGTAAGGCGCGCTAGGACTAAGTTAAGTTGGCAGTACATAACTATTGTTTTATGTGTATGTACATATTGAATACCAAAGTTACCTATTTTTCGAGCTAATGAATCATTTATGGTGAATTTTCTTAACCTGTTTTCTACATTATAATGTCAATGTATTATAATTATATTATTATTACTACTTTTTGTTATTGCTGTTGTTGTTGTTGTTATTATTATTATTATTATTATTATTATTA
>RQTK01000306.1:198027-210674 GCA_003991915.1 Elysia chlorotica
ATTATTATTAATTTTTCTGTATTCCTGCGCTGTCTTTACTGTCCACTTATTACGAGTAGCTTTGACGTAGAGCATCCGTTTCCGACGCAAGAGGTCTGTGGTTCGAGCCACACTCTGGTATCCACCTTTGTTTCTTGTAAGGTCGTTGTCATTATACGAAGTATAGGACTTTTCTTGATACCTCAGAGATGTTAAACTAGTAGAGACCTTCGCTTTATTCGACTAAATACTTCATTTTGAGTAATAGAAAAAATGTTATAGTGTAATACTTGGGAGGCATACAATTACAACAAGAATGAACCAATTATCAACTTACAAATGTATATTAAATTATTACTTGGAAATATTGTTGGAAATATTTTACGAAAAGTGGTAAGATTAAAAATAAACTAACCGACCGGAAACAACATTGACACATTGACCCGCAGATATTCATGGTCTTAAGCACTTGGGCAAGTAAATAAAAATTGAATTGGAGTTATATCTGTCTGTGTGTCTCTCTGTGTGTCTGTTTATGCTCTCTCTCTCTCTCTCTCGCTCTCTTTATCCGGTTTCTCTCCCCTTTGGCTATCTGTCTGTCTCTTTCTGAAAAAGATGAAAACATGATTATCACAAATTTTCTGTTCAGCCAACCCAGCAATAATGTAAAGTGTTCCAAATTTGCAGATACAGGAGTCCTGGTGTCTACTCGATGTCTCTGTGTGGCACAAGCAAAGGACTTTAGTCTTGGGACCCAACGCAATTATAGCATGGCTGTTTAGGCTTAAAGTTAAGACATAATAAGCATGTTAATGACAGGCTTATCATCTTCGCCTTTCTATTGCTATGTCTTCTTCCCTACACTCTTAACATGGGACGCAACTAAAATGATTAATTATATACCTGGGCTTGTAAATAAAATTAACAATGTTTATGTCTTTGATCCATGTTCAAAATCTTTTTTCCTTTAGGAAATTAATTTGATAACATTTACTATCGTATCATATCTTATGTGACGTTACAATCTAACCTATGTAATTTCAACCTTAAGAAGTACAACAAATAGATCATCTGAGGTAATTGGACATTAGGATAAAAACACAGGGAAACGAGTCATACGGGATAATAAATAAAAAATGAATTCTTGCAAATCTTTACAAGATTTATGCCCCTTATGTTATAGCGAAATTACTCCGCATAATTTATATAAACACATTAATTTTTTGATTTATTGTTTGTACATAAGCCAACACTGCATTATTCTTTCTTTCATTTTCGCCTTCTTTAATTTATACACTGTCTTTCTGTCTCTAGGTTTTTTCTCTTCAGTATATAGAAATGAGACGTCCAAAAAATTATTTAAAAAAAAATTCACATTATTGACGTTAGCAAATGTTAATAACCAATAAAAAGAAGATGCAATTAAAAACAAAATTTTATTCTCTTAAGATGCTTGAATGATATTAACACAAATACACAAATATAGATGTCCTTATTGGAAACCGAATGATGGATATCTGACACAAACAAAAACAAATATAATAATGTTTTTTTTTTACATATTTACAATACTGTATTATACTGATAAAGGGCCACAATAAACTGCAATCTATTTTTAGCCAAATCTTTATTTGATAAAGAATAGTCTAAAATTGTCCTAAAATATCTGCACACATTAAATTGAAATCTGCATTCTTATTACAACTGATAAATAAAAGTGGAATATCCAAATTCTTATATGTATTTTTTTTTTCTAAGAAAGAAGAGTAAAACTAGATCTACATGGTTACTTTTTTTTAATTTGATAACGTGTACATTTTTTCTATCACACATGATCACAGGTACAAATATGTATATCAAAGTAAAAAAAATGTAACTTAAATGCAGTCTGAACTTGTTAATTAGTCACTTTCAATCCTTCCCAAAACATTTATGATAAAACAATCTACATTTCATAGCATAATCATGGTATCTTTTTATCTGTGGACATTACCAACAGTTTTCAAACATACCACTTTTTTGTCAGAAGAGCGTAGCTTTATAGTACAATAATAAAAAAAAGAGTCGGCTCTCAGTTATGGAGTTGGCTGGTTGGTTTTTTAATTGTTTTTATGGTGATCTCCAACAACTAGGCTATATCCATGACGGAACCAAAGACTATCTCTGAGTTCTGCAATGTAGAACATGAATGCCTGAACTTATGTCTTAGTCGGTTAGTCGATCACTTCGTACTCAGACCAACTCGAGAAGTAGGAAAAAAAGACGACCTGATCAGGATTTGATCCTACAACTCTCTGATTAGAGGTCACATACTCAAGAGACTGAGCTATTTAGCACTCCCTTTGTACTCAATGTGTAATTTCAGTGTCTCTGCTAGTGGTTATGTCACAGACCTATTGTTCACTCATTTTCATCTAACTAAGCTTTATCACATGTGGAGCCAGCAGATCTGGGTCGACTAGGGAATCCCCGATGGGTGTGTCCAGATTGTATTCATGAGCCTGGTGCTTGAGCTGAAGGCCACTACGTCTGCTGCTGCGCTGAGGAATGGGCAGTTCGGAGTGGTGGGCAGGGAGAGGCTCCGTGAAGAAGTAGGGATGCAAGAGCGCCTGGTTGGAGGGATATACAATGAGAGGAAAAAAAAATACACGGTAATGAAAAAAATTTCGCAAGGAAAAAAAACAAAGGTTCAATCCTGACAAACCAAAATGGATGGGCAGTTTTATATGCTGTGTTGGGAGAGGCTCTATGAAGAAGTAGGGGTGCAAGAGAGCCTGTGAGGAGGGACACACAATGAGTGAAACAAAACATGTGCACTAATGTAAAAGAGTACTACAAAGAATAATGGAAGTTACTAGGAAAAAGGGTAAATCCAATAAAAGCATAATAAAAGAACTGAAAACATATGTACAACTCCTTCAAATAATTACAATAAGGAAGAAATGAAAAATGCTCACTATTCAAAACATAGCTTAACTAATCCATTAACAAGTAGTGTAATTTCGCAGTAGCTTAAACTGTATTCTTTTTTCACTGCAAAAGAGACTTTACACTAAAATCCTAAGACAACAGTTCCTTCCTTCCTTTGAAATCTGACCTGACCAACACCTAATATCTAACATCTACGCAGCTACAAAGAATTGAAAGAACTGCTGCCTTCTTTTTCATGTCTCTAGGCCAAAGAGAGGAGGCTTAGAGTCAGAAACCACTGAACCAAACAACTACATTAGAATATGTTCACCTTCTTGGCGGAGATCCTCTGTTTGCTGGGGTAGACGAGGAACTGTTTGAGCAGAGCCAGAGCCTCCTCTGACGCATCTGGCACAATTTCTTCCAGGGGTATGGGTGGTTTGTCAGGGAATGAAATCTTGTGGTAGTCTGGGAGATCCAGCTTAGACATGCCCTGTTATAAAAAAAAAAACATAATAAAATCTCTTAACCAAAACAATAAAATTGGGAATTTACAAGAAAAACTTAACTGAAAACTTCAAAAAGTTTCTAATTGTTTTATTAAAAAAATGTGAAAAGTTTTTTCAATTTAAGTAAAATATTAATGCCAAAAAAAGACGTGTTGGAATACATAACATATATTTAAAATATATTTAAAATAATTATATAAAATGAAATGATTGCTAAAACGCCTTTTAAATAGGCCAAGCTGTACACTTACAGGCCAGGTTTTCTCATTTGGTGTTCCCAACACTCTGATGACCAAACACAACTGTTCTATGTCTGTCTCACCCTGCAATATACAATTTTGAACATAAAAGTAATTCCTTGTTTTAATAAGCAAAAGAAAACAATTAGAAAAGAATGGTAATTAAGCTGGGAAGAGTGCCCTCACTCCAATTTAACTCAGCAATATAAATCAAATCTCAAGAATATTTTGGTTGTCAATCAAGTAATTTTATTACTGGCTGATATATATAAAAAAAGTTCTTCTTTGTTTTTGTAAGTGTCATGTAATCAGATTTGTACAGAGAAAGATTGATACATAATAACCAATGCAAGAAATTTTTGTACAGTTTTGGGCTAATGGTAAAATTGTTTCCATAAAAATGGAGTACGAGAGATTTATTTCCAGTTTTATTTTAAAAAAATGTTAATGTAAGTAATATGTAATCACTAACTCAAATCTCTGATTTTATGGATTTTGACAGTAGATCTTTTACAAACTCCTTTATTAATTTTGTATAATTTGTTCAATAAACAATCGATAACAGCAACACTAAATACAATAAGAGAAAAGATATTACATAGCTAATAGTAATATCAAGCTCAAGAGGAGTTGCTGTGGATTCTACAAATTACAGTGCCAGTAGCACTGGATGTAGTTGTAGTCGTAAACTAATGCAGAAGGGGAAATAGCACAAAAATAACCATACTGTTCTGTTTTAACTGGCCATGTCTTTGTTGTTTTTTTTACTTCAAAAATTAAAAACGTTAAGGACATAAAACTTACAGGAAATATGGGAGAATTGTTCAGCAGCTCCCCAAATATACATCCAACAGCCCTGGAAGAGTAGAAAAAAAAACAACAACTTAAACAAAACAAAGTGAAGTACTATACTAACGTTCTTTGATGGCTATTCTTTTCCAAAACTAATTCATTTAAAAAATAGAATATCAATAGGATGACCAATAAACTAATTTGCACATGAAACATTTTCCATACCAATAAGCTTTAAAAATCATGAAACTGGAATCACATCATATAATAAATATTGAAAATTGGCAAAAAAGCCACTGATTAAAAAATGGTCAGAGATTATATGCTTGGTTTAAAAAGAGTTGTGATTCGTAAAACGATTGTACTTAATGTCTGACATGATGATAAGCAAGTGCAAATCTGATTTTTTTTTCAAACAGTACAAGGCTTTTTTTCTGCTCTCATTTTTCTGCTTTGGGCTAGAAACTAAAGTCTTCTAGAGAAAAAAAAGTCTTACCACATGTCAACTCCTTCATCATATTTGCGGGCACCATACAGAAGTTCAGGAGCCCTATACCATCTGAAAAAAACAACAAAAAGATATATATTCTTCTAAATTCTTCTTTTTTAACTTTAAAACCATAAAAATGAAACTGTGGGTTTGAATTAAAAAAACAAACAAACAAAAAAACACAAGAGAAACTGTAAATGAATTGCTACTCATGAGATCATGAGCTATATATTTATCTCATACAGATGTAAAACAACAAACACATTCTTTGTGTAGCATAAAACTAAGCTTGTTTCACAAAATTATAAAAATAATATTCACATATGTTTGATTCTTCTAAATTTCGAGAAACAGTCTAAATGATGATTGGCCTATTTACCGGATATGTGAAAGTAACATTAATGTTTCCTCTCTTTCAAAAGATGATAACAGACATTTGTGGCTATTCTAAATATTTGGCACTATAATACTCCACACAAAAAAATATTTGATTAGTGTTTATGTTCATATCATATTAAATGTTATAATTATCTTAAAGAAACAATACCAGCCATATTCAGGCTTATTGGACGGCTAAGTATAAGTTATCTTTCACAAGTCCAAGTCTAAAATAAATAATGAGAGCAGACCATAACAACCTAGTGGCCACTTGATGACTGTACTGTCTGTCTCCTTTATTCTGAAACACTCGCGCCAGTCCAAAGTCAGCAATTTTAAGGTGACCCGTGGAACTGATGAGCAGATTTGCTGGCTTCAAGTCCTGAGGAACAAATATTTTGAACAAGTTTTTTTTTTCAAATTAAAACCTATATCTATATAAACTGTGTTTCTAAAAAAGAATAATCTTTTATTACTAAATGGACATCTCTTTTACACACCAAAAAAAAAGCACAGGTATAAGCTGCACTTAAGTAATGATACATATTACTGTCTCACAAGTATGTTTTATTTTTTATATATTCCAGAAAAAAAGAGACTTCGAAACAAAATTAACGCACATATAATAATGAAAGTGAAAAAAAGTGCTATCGATATTATTAGTGTACCCGGTGCATGATGTTGTTCTCATGACAGAATGCTATTCCCTTCAGCAACATGAGCATGTAGGATTTGACTTGGGCCTCTGTGAGAGGCTTCTCCACCTTACGGATCACTTCACTCAGGTCTGACAACATAAACTCAAACACAAACACGATGACTGATCCATGAGGAAAAACTTCTCGCAGACGCACAACCTAAATGGAGAGATGGGTTGATGATGTTGATGAAAATCTTAAAAAGAATACTTGTAAATATGTAAAAAAAAAATCTTCACTATTTTCTAAACGATATAAGAGGAATCAGAAACTGATAGGAGATTTGCAATTTACAGTCTTTGATAAAATGAAAACAGAGATTCCTTTTTAGTTTAAGAGCCTTTACTATTTAAAAACTTAACACAAAGACTTCTCTGTCTGAAGTTGTATTATAATAAATATGTTTTTAAGCACTGGTAAATACAGATTTGTTTTTATTTTTCTCCAACAGTTATGAGTAGGTCTCCTGAACCCAATCTTAACTTTAATATATAGAGATTTAAAAAATGTGATACTGCTTTCTTTCAAAGGCACTGACAACAAAAAAAAAATAATATCATGATTATAAAAAAGATCTCAATTGTTTGAGGACTCCATTTGCATAACTTACATAAGGGTTACTCTCAATCTCTTGAAGAGCCTTAATTTCTCTGGAGACAAAAAAACAAAAAAAACCCAAACAAACACTATACTATAAATCATAAGATCATAAATCTATTACTTTAAAAAAAAGGGCATGACTTAAATTGAGACATTTAAAAATGTCGATGGGAGACACTGAGTGATTAAGTTGTAATTTTTTTCTGTGTATCCAAAATCAAATTTAAATAATTAAAAAAAAAATGATGCTTTCAACTTAAGTCCCCATTTTAATTACATCTTAAATAAAAAGAATTATTGAAATAACAAGGTTGTGTACTATATTTCCTTTTGGAACTTTCAAGAAGTTTGTGAGAAATCTGTTCTAAGCTAATGAAATTAAAAAAAAAAAATTAAGAAAATGTCTCATTTCAACACCGCAAATGTGCAAAGGTGTTATAATCTACCATTGTCCCAGCCCAGTCAATCTATGACATTGCTACTGAATCACCCCTCCTATCCCCTAAAACTATATGCAGCTAGCTTATAGTCTATCGGTGTTATAATAGCAAAGAAGCGCAACGGCCAAGACCATTCTTAGTCCAGTACAATAGATCAGATAGAAGTCTAAATGATACTGCAGGCAAATTGTGTCCCCTTCCAACGCGCTCTCACAAAGCCCATAAGTTTAATTAAGGAAATGAATGTATCTTACTATTTTGGTGGATATTAAACTAACAGGTAAGAGAAGAAGACACATGCCATGTCTAAAAGAGAGAAACATCGCCTCACGTCAAACACCTACATTGTTAATGTAATACAAAAGGAGATTATAATCATGGTTTCATTTCATGAAAATCTTCTGAGTTTAAATTAAAAATACCTAGAAACTTTGCTGTAACAAGTGTTATTGACAATATAAACTAGTGAACTCACCGTAGAGCTGTGTTTGGAATGCCCTCTTCATGATTTCTTAGAGGAACTTTTTTCAAAGCCACAACCTCTCCACTCTGAATAAAGAATCAACCATCAAAAAGTGGATGGAGATAAATTGATATTGTTTATCTACTAAATATTTGAGCACAAAAATTATGGGAGACACTGAGTTCTTTTTTTTTTTTGAAGCAGAGAAATTATATTTCAAAGAGGTGTTTTACTGCATCAATCTTTGCAATATGCTGATTTTAACCGTCTTACTTTACAATAATACCATGGTGATTATCATTACTATCAAAGATTCTAAAAAAAATATATGGTTTTGCTTTTAAGAATTTTCACATTTAGAATCAACTTTTGATTTAATTAGTGATGGCAAAGCTTTTTTACCTCTATATGTTTAGCTTTTAGTACAATCCCATGAGCACCTTCTCCGATTCGACCAAGAATGTTGTACTGGTCCATTATGAATCTGTCTCAGAGACGCAAGTCTTTACTCATTTTGTTGTGACAACAATTTGAATCTTCAATACAAGAGAGATGAAAAAACAAAAACAAAATTTGAAATAACAGTTTTTCATGTAATGATGTAGATCTAGATCTAGTGCTAATACTATAACACCAGCATTTAATTTGATTTGGTTCAGATCTGCAGCTTTATAGGTTATAAATCTAGTGCTAGATCTAGAAGGATTGATTTTCAAACATCCGACGTCAGCAGCTAGCTTCGGGCGCCAAGTCTAATGTCTGACATTTTATATGCTGCAACACAGAATGAAAAACAGTGCGGTGATACCAGGGCGCCTGTCTTAGTCCGTTACATTATACTGACACTGATCAAACTAGCAAGGGACGAACTAAAACAAGTAAATATTGATACTGGCTTTCGCATCAGGGATCTTACGTTCAACCGCTTGAGCCAACACTTTCCCACTTTTCTAGCGTAATTCTAGATCTACCGTAGCACGCTGTGTAGGACCATTGACCAACAGTCCACTACCAAATAGATCTAGCTAAAGCACAGGCAGATCTGAACTTTAAGCTTAGTTTTCAAAGTTATTCTTAAAATTAGATTTAGGTTTGGTTATAACAATGAAATATTCTGGAGTTTTAGATGCTTGTAAGCCTAACATTTAATTTAGGAATGTTTACAACAGCAACCATAAAAACTACTTCGGGATCTTTGCAATGCCAAAAATACTTCGTTGAATTTAGCACTTTTGACTAGGGTTATTATAAATGGAAAAAAAATTCATATAAAACATGTCCTATAAGCCTAAGCTATCTTCATGATTTTTAAATTCCACCGAATACAATAATGTACTTGTATAACAACAATTGTGTTACCGGTACCAACACAAAATTAATGGTCATAATTATGTTGAAACAGTCATACCAACTGGCATACCCACTCACATTCCGACAGGTGCTTTTCTACAATAGATCGTGAAATTAGTTTTGCAAACTATGCACCTTGGGCTAATGGACGTTGGGCTTCTATTATAATATAATTATCTATTAATTATTAGCGAATTAACGCCCTTTCAACAGGTGTGATCGTTATACTGCCCTTAAGAACAGGGGTCGTGAGTACTACTTTGAAGTTAGCTTACACGTCGTCTGGAGATATCGCCACCTTGCTGACATAATGATGTCTATCTCACTTTTTTTTCTTTTTCAATGATCTTGGGATTCCAACCGCGGCCCTTCCGATCTGGACACCAATGCTACACCAGTTGAATCAATTTTGTTTTGTTTCGCTTTCTTAAAAACCGAAATCAGAGTCTTAGTTGTTGAGATTGTTTTCTCGGCACATGGCATTATTGTGCCAATGATGTCCTTCGACAGTACATCATACTACTATGGGCACAACATAGCCGTTACTGTGCTGACGTGCCGTAAAACAAACTCACTCACTCACTCACTCACTACTAGCAATGGTGATTCCTTTTATCTCTCTGAGTGGTAGAAGCACCGAAATTGTGCGTAAAAAGGTTGGTTAAAAGTGAAGTGTATGTACAGCTTTCTAAAAGATCCATTTGTTGGACGATCACAATTAAATTTCATTATACAGATCAATGTACTTTAGAAACCTAAGTACGGTATTCGCTGAGGACTAACAAAGTTTAATAATGCTCTTCAATGGCCTGGAAGCCGCAGGTGCAGATTTTTTCTTACCGATTTTTTTGTCATCCAGAATGTGACAGTCGCATGTATGACACTGTTGAGGGTATTCGCCCCTCAGTAGGAAGGCGTGGGTATGATGAGAATGTCCCAGTGGGACTCGATCGATCACCTCCTGGCCTCGCCTTCTAGACTGAGACACTCCCGTCCAGTGATCTAAATATGGTTTGACACAGTGTAGTTTCTTGTTTGTCAAGTTATTCCATCGCGCTTTCCAGTTGCCTCTTATAAACCATGGTTGGCTTCAGTAAATAGGTTTTCTACCGATATTAAAATTAACTTGGTCATTGGTTTGAAATTCGTTGAGGTGAAAAAAAAAACGAAGTACAAAACTACTTTTACTGTTACTGGCTAAAACACGAGTCCAAGTATCCCCGCCCTGTCTTGTGTGTGGTAGCACGAAAATTGTCAGATGTCAGTCTTGGGGTCCGTCCACAATGCCGCATATGTAGTGCTGACGTTGGAAGTTGTGAATCAAAACAAAATTCAAGGTGCCCCTCAGAATTTGTCTGAAGCTTTTATTATAAATTGTAAAAATTGATATAAGTTGCAGCTTTTATTAATCTTGTGTGTATCTTGTTAGGTGTTATTGCAGCTTCCGTAAAAGCCTGAAAAAATTGCACTAGCCGTCCCGTGAGGGACGTCTGTGCGGGGTATTGGGAGTAGTTTTCAACTAGCAATAACCACGTCTCGGTAAAACCTCATTGACTATGGTACCGCCACTGCGCAAAGCTAAAGTAAACAGAGACATAATGCGACCCTACAAAATTTGTTTCCATACTTAAAACAGTTCATAAAAAATTATATTTTTAAATTTCCTTTTTGAAAAATAAATTTAACAAGTAAAAAAATTATCAAACAAAATGTTCAAAAATGTGTGTGTTTAACAAAAAATTAAATCTAAGAACATTTATGCTAAAGAAATATCTATATAAAACAAATATCTTAGAGAAGTAAAAACTAAATCAAGGGCAACAACTTTATAAGCAGACCTAAATCTAACGTTGCAACGCAAGGGCAATAACAACATTTTAAAGCATCTAAACGTTGTACATGGGTTACTTTTCTTAATGACTACAGCAATTACGGAATTCGTGATTTTTATAACACACGTGTACGTGTGTGTGGGGGGTGGTGGGCACCAAGCCACTAAATAGCTTACTTTTACCTTATCGATGACACACTTACAGTCACGGTATGCGCCAAGGTGAATCGAACACAATGGACTCAATTTTGAGCCGAGAAATTTTGGTCCACTACCTTCATATTTTGTAAAAGGCTACAGGGCATTGTAAAACAATGTTGTTTTTTCTTCTTTTTTATGCCTTATATAGTGTATATATTAGAGAATGTATACAGTATATTTGTTTCGTTGTTGTATTGAGATTACACGCAAGGTGCATGGCCCAATCGATTTTAATTTATTGTAAATCCCAGCTGATTCTTATGCTCTTTCATTAGAACTAAAATTGTAAGAACAAGACGTACAACTTTTTTATATTTTGTGTAGTAAAGACATGACTATTTGTTGCATGTTTCTTATACTCTTTGTTATTGCGAATGCTTGGTACACAATTTTACATCATCGATTGCCTCAAAATTAATGTTTTTTTTAGTTCCCGCACTCATCTGTAATAGGAAGTATAAAAAAAATCTACTCGAAGGAATAACCATAATGTAAGAATTTCGATCACAGATGTCTTATTACTGTATTGTCTAACAGTAAACCGCGTATTTGTTTCGTTATTGTATTGAGATTTTACATGCTAATTTTAAGGTTTAGTTCTTATGAATTTGATATTTATATCAAAGGATTAGTGTTCTCTCACAGATTATCTGATTTTATAAGCGAAAGCATTAAAACAGTTCATGTTTTCTCGTGTACAAAAATGCTTAATTCATTGAAAAATTCGTACTACTATTTATATTGTCAAACGCGATGGTAGTGAACACCATTTATTTTTTTACAACAGTAATTATTAAAAATTTTGTTTGTTGAGTACACTACTCCACATCTAAGAGAAAACCACAAAAACTACTCGAGAGGATAACCAGATTGTCAGAATTAAGATTTTTAATTGTCTCATATTGCATGTTGATCACGTATTCGTTTCATTGTTGTATTAAGATTGCACGTCAAGTTTTTAATTTGGTATTATTTTAACCTACAAGATTGAAATGCTCCTTCATATGAATTAAACAAAGGTCACTCACTCTCCTGGCAACTTCTTGTCACCAGGGAGAACAGTATTTATGTACAGTATGCTGAATAGGTATAATCATAAAACATTAATCCACATCTTATCAATCACCATAACCTCAATACAAAGTCACGAAAAAGCAACGCACACACACTATATAGACTATAGAAGGCGTAATAGATTCAAATTCCGACAATTTCGATGTTTAACCACTTGCAATTGTTTTTCTAACTTTCTGCAAGAGATCGGGTTGGCGAACTGAACAAAGGTGGTTTAAATCAAACTGTTAATTTTGTTTAATTCTTTGGGGTCCGAAAATATAAGGTAAATTACAGAAATACTACTTAAAAGGGGATTACACTAAAGGATATAACTTAGCCAGCTACGAAGCTGTAGATTCCAACTATATGTAATATAAAGAGAAAACTATGCTACTTTCATTGACACCAAATTCTATACTATGGTCTCGTAAATCTGGCATGTAGTCTCAATAAAACACCGGCACGAAAAACATAGTAGGCACACAAAATATAAAGGTTATAGAAGGCGTAATAGATTTATACATGTTCAACACATTGTGATGTTCTCTAAATTTTCTGTTAGCAATCAGATGGGCAATCTAAAAAAACATGATTTAAATCAAACCATAATTTTTAAAAATACATTTTAAATGCTGTGGAGTTAAAAAATATATTACTACTTAAAATGATAGGCGCCAAAGTAAAATAAGGATAATAATAATATAAATAATA
>RQTK01000306.1:210950-223776 GCA_003991915.1 Elysia chlorotica
ATGAGGATGACTGATCATTCTCACCTAATAATAATAATAATAATAATAATAATAATAATAATAATAATAATAGTAATAATAGTAATAAAATCTACAATGGTTACACTACTTATTTACTTTTTTGCTGTCCATTTTATTTTTCATAACTTTTCCCTCACACCTCTTTCCCTCTTAGTCGTATCCCCTGCTCCTCAGGTCTCTCCCTCCCTCTCTCTGTCTATCTCTCTCTCTCTCTCTCTCTCTCTCTCTCTGTGTCTATAGCTCTCTAGCTATCTATTTCTTTCATTATCCCTTCCTCTCTCTCTCTTTCTCTTGGTCTCTGTCTTCTTTCCAGTTTTTTCATAGCTTTGAATTTCCCCTTCTACCTCTTTTCTCTCACTCTGTGCCTCTCTCTCTCTGTCTCTCTTTCTCTCTCTGCCTCTCTCTCACTCTCCTTCTCTTTCTTAGTCTCTGTCTTATCTTTATCTATACCTGTTGAGCCCCTCTTCTCACTTTTTTCTCCCTCTTTTTTTCTTCTTCTCCCCCCCCTCTCTCTCTCCCTTTATCTCTCTGTCTCTGTCTCTCTCTAATATTATATATCATCTCTCTTTTCCTCTGCGCCCCTCCTTCTCACTCTCTGTATCAACTCTCTCTGAACCATGTCGTCTTTCCAGGTAGAATCACAAGTATTGGCTCCCTACCAACCACATTGCGTGCGAAGTCCTCGGTATTATTTTGCTTTGTGAAATGATATGCTTAGGAATCATGTGTACACAGTAAGTTGCCAAGGTTACGAAGCTTATTATACCATGAGATCAGTTTGTAGCATCAGCATAAAGAGGACGCTTTTCTTAGATGGCATAAAGATAAATAGATAGATAAATGGATGGAAAGATAATTAAATAGATGGATTGGTAGATAGATCGACAGAACATTTAAATAGTAAATAGATAGATAGATAAATAGATAGATCAACATTTAAATAGTAAATAGATAGATAGATAAATAGATAGATTGATAGTAATATATAGATGGATAGATAATTATTATAAACTATTCTTGACTTTTTATAATCATTTTTTGTGTGTGCTTCCTTTCTGTTATTAAAAAAAAAGAGAATGGTTATATAACTTAGTCCATTATTTACGTCTTTTTTCTGCAGTCTAAAACATACTGTAACGATACCAACTGGATGTATGCCAATATATTTATGTGCATCATTCCTTTACTTTAGCTGTGATTACTTTTATTTTTCTTCTTTTTTTGTTTACATTGTGCAAGTACTTGCGTTTTATGTATAGGGAATGCGGTTTCACAACAACAACAACAAAATTTTCTCCTCTTTTTTAAAACATGAATTTTTTTTTTCAACAGACACTTCATAAAGCCATGTCTCCATTTGCGTGCATTTCGTTATGTCTAGAATTGTCACACAATTTAGCATTTTCCACAACTGTACTGGCGCTATTTAAGGCATTGCGATAACCGATCCCATAGTGAAATCAAAGACGATAGTAAGATACTCACAAAACGAACATTAAAAACAACACAGAAAATTTTAAAACAATACTGGAGTTTTATTTGAAAAGACCGTACATCCATTTTCCTAAATTGTTCAGGAGGGCCAAAAAACTTACTTTTGTCTCGTGCTAGCACAAGAAACAAAATATCAATTCCGAATTTTTACCCAATGTTTTAGATATTGTTTTCTATCCTGGCATGTGCGTTTGGATACGCACAGACGACTGTAGGGCGCGCAAATAAGAAACGGTCTTCTTAAATCGTATGTGCTGAACATGGTGTTTTCACAAAAAGACCGTATACACCACATACGGTCTTTTTCTGAAAAAACATTTAACAATGCACTTCTATTTCAAACTTTAAGAAGACCGCAAATACCACATACGGTCTTTTATTGAAATGATATAATATTCCCGCATGTCTTAAATGATACACATTTCTTGCTGATCGGATGGATATACGGTAAATAGTGTTATCTTCTAGTTTGTTTTTATGTATAGCTCAGGCACAGTTTCTGTATGTTTGCGAAAAGGCCTTGCTGCATTGAATGTCAAAATTTAGAGTTGGTGTGCGATGGATAAGAAATCAAACGATAATTAAATATTTTATATAATATTATATTATATGTTGGAATATAAATTACCCGAATTATGCACCATTTTGGAATCGATAAAATCATTAAGTACAACGTAAACAGTATGAGAAAAAAATAATCTTAAAAACATTAAACACCATTCATTCATGGCGGGAATATTGATTTCGACTGTCAAATCATTGGTTATAACACCTTTATGAAAAAAGTTTAAATCAAATGCACAAAGAGAGTAATAAAACAAATACATGCGGGTGTCAAACAGCCACAGGCTTAGAAAGGAATGCTAGGATCTGTTGATTACTTATTATTTCTTCTTGTTCTCTGATATGATTCTCTGACATCAGGGGAAGCAGTTTTTTCGAGCAGATGTCTCTTTTTGTTTGTTTCAATTCCGCTTGATCACTTGCGGATTCCGCCAATTGAAGTTGCGAGATCAAAGTTTGTTTTTAGACCCTTAGCTCTGATCTCTGGCTGGTCAAAGGTTGTTTGATAGACGATGTCCTCAGAACCTTTGCTGAAAGCGACAGGAACCATATTGTTCTAGTATGTTGTTTTATCTCCCAGCTGTTTCAGGGCATACTAGCTCACCCCAGCTGTCCAATTACTGAAGTCAGAGAAGACCATCTGTAATGGCTTGCACTTTGCTCCTTTAGTTGCTTCAACAAAATCCCTGAAGTCATGGAGCTTTCCCAACGATAACCGACCCCATAGTGAAATCGAAGACGATAGGTAAGAAAATCTGTTCCGTCGTCCAACCATCGCTCTGTTCTAGACTTGCGGAGCGAATGAGCGGTAAGGAGATCCTAGGTTTAAGCGACGTTATTATGCCAACCGTTCTCATCGCATTTGTCGCGAGTACCCTATTGCTTGATAGGCTAACTAATAGCTAAAGCGCCACTAATAAGGCTTACTTTAAAGTTATAATCATAATTATATATGAAATAACATTCATTATTAAGCAAAAGCGTATCAATTAAATCGGCAGTGATTTTGGCTATTACATGCCGCTTTATCTATACCACCACCACATCCCCTACCGAAAAAAAAAGAACAAGAGAAATGCAGATTATTTCAGAATTAATTGAAAATCGTTGGCTTAAACTTTTGCATTCAAGGCTTTTTCTTTCCATGCTCAATATGCATGTTTAATTGCGTTTCCTTCGTCTCTCTCTTCCCCTCTCCCCATCCTCATCACGTCCCTCTATAACTCGGCTGTGCTCCCAGCCCCAGTTCTCTGTCTCTCTCTGTTTCTCTCTCTCTCTCTCTCTCTCTCTCCCCCTCTCTCCCTCCCTTCTCTGTTTTATCTCTTTTGGCATTTCCCATCTCTATTTTTAATGTTTTCACCGTCATGTTATAAACTGGTAATTAGCCCCTCTCCCCATCCTCATCACGTCCCTCTATAAAACGGCTGTGCTCCCAGCCCCATTCTCTCTCTCTCTCTCTCTCTCTCTCTCTCTCTCTCTCTCTCTCTCTCTCTCTTCTCTGTTTTTATCTCTTTTGGCATTTCCCATCTCTATTTTTAATGTTTTCACCGTCATGTTATAAACTGGTAATTAGAGACTTTAAAGTCTCTATGCACATTTTCATTTCTCACACCCCTCTTGTTTTCTCTTCTTTCCCTCATTGTGTTTTTCTCTTCTTGTATTTACATAATCCAGATTCTTTCTTTTGAATCCAAGACATTACAAAAATGGAATAAAAAAAAATAAAGAACAACTCTTAACTCAGATTTTAAGGAAAAGGATAAAACAAATCAAATTTTATTGATCAAAGAAAATAATGCACCCTATAAAATCGAACAATAATGGCAGAATACGGGTGGAAAATCATCTTTCTTCAATTTCACAAAGTTTAACCATACATGTTTTTGTAACAAATATGTTAATACTCGGTTAGCTGATTAACATTAAACTATAAATATCAGGTTTATTCAAAACTTCATTTCTATCATCAAACATTTTAGAACCAATATTAAGGCACTTCAAGCCGACATAAAATAAATTAACTTAAGGAATACAAATGGACACGCCTTTAAATCTCAGGACAAAATTGGTGCACACACTCACACAAAATGCAAGCATCTGTCAATAATCTCTTTATGGCCGGACATAATACACTATAGTTATTGTGCTATATTATTCTAACCTACAGGTGTATGTTACTACCGCGGTGAGTATTGTGTGTCGGTTTATTATGGGGTAAACAGAAAGATTAAGACGAAAAAAAAGTTTCCAAAAATTACATATAGAACTAAACTTAACCAAAAGCTTATTATCGGAATCATATTGAATAAAGTATTCCTTATTTTGACATCATTCTTTGCATAGCTTGATCGAGTGACATAAATTTGTTCCTGTGAAAATAACACGAAAGAAATAATAAAATAACTATACAGTATTTGTACTAGGAATCTTTAAAGAAAGGAATTGTGCGAGTTTAAAATATCGGATAAACCAATCTAAACCAGCTGTTACGCAAACCGCACACATTTTGGTTTTTCACCGCAAAAATGTACAGAGAAGAGCATTACATTGGGTAATTCATTATACAATACAATATAGAATATCTAAATCCATGCTATCTAAGAGTAAATCAACATCTTACTTTGAAAAAAAAAAAGACTGACATAATAGTCATTTTATGTGATTTTGAAATTATCGTTACCAAGGATAAGCTTAAATGTTTGATGTTTTAGTTCAGTTCTATTAAATTGTCAACTAAATGAGAAAATTCAATATTCTATTGTGAAACAATGTATATATATTTGTGGAAACATAATAAAATACTTCATGAACACTCATATTTAAACTAATGGCAACTGAAAGACACGGGAGACAGGGAAAACACCATCGTAGTTTCTAAATAATGTGTGAATCATATTTCTTTATTTTGAGGTAATTAAAAATGAGTTTGGACGGATACTCACCACAAAAGAGTTAAGGTAAGCACGAAGCTTATTATCTTGTCGGCAGATAAATAATTTCACACAATCAAAGTATTTCATTACAGGATAGTTCTTAAGAGATAACATCTATGTAAAGTAACTCAAATTTTAGGCTGGGTAGCTATGCATTGTTTTTATCATACACATTTTGTGGAAACCTTTTTTTTTCATTTTGTATGATACACTTTTGAGATAGAAAGATAGATCTATACACGAAACGATATGAAAAGTAGGCAAAGATCATGCAGTGAAATACAGCGACAGATGAAGAGATAGATAGGCAACGATACGTAGATAATTTGTTGACACCCTAAATGTATATAAACTGATATGGAGTGATAAATCTAAGGCTAGAGAGAGAGAAAGAGAAACAGAGAGCCATGGTTGATAAAACTTATCACGTGAGATAGTGAAATGCTTTCACCACCAGTTGAGAGCAACTGTTGATAAAATCCTACGTGAGATAGTGAAATCCTTTCACCACCAGTTGCGATTAAAATCAATTTCTTTAATGAAAATAACAGAAAAATGACAGATTTTCACACAGGAGTAGGAAAGTTCTATAGGTTGTTTATATGACACGAATTAAATTTCAGCGAAAAAGTTCAGTTATCCACTTGAAAGTTCAATGAAACAATGTTTTGAATAGTTAATTATTCACAATCACAACCAACTTAATATGTTAGAGCAATAACTTGTACCAATGTTGTCATTGGTTCAATCAAAATGAGCATGGTTTACGGGCAACAAACTTTGTGATTACATGCAAGAGCTTAGAAAATGTTCATCCACACGTCGAACTTAGTCTTCAAGGGATGAAGCACGTCTAACAAATACATTGAAAAAATAAATCAATCAAAGAAGCAAAGGATAATTTAAAATGCACTCCTTAAGTTAACAAACAAGTGTTCATAATTCACACAATTACAAAGATAAATATTGTTCAATTTTTATTAAAAGGAAATGAAATAAATCTCAATATATTCGGTATTTGGAGACTAATGGGATCTTGCTGTAAGAGGGACTGGGCCAGTTAATTTCATATTGATAGATTTTTGGACTTAATCGTTTTGAAGGGTTTCATTTTAAAATTTGTTGCTGCATGCCTGAAGGAAAATTTTCTTTTTCGACAATTAATGCAGCAAACCAGATATTGCCATAGTAGCATTGTTTTCTTTACAGGTATGAAAACAATGTCCTCTCAAAAAAAATAAACAAATAAATAAATAAATAAAAACAAAATTGAAGACTTTTTTTTCTTACACCCCCTTTTTTCACCACAGAGCTAAACCCATGTGCGTAAAATTCTCTTAGCCACATTTTCGAACTCGGAAGGAGCAATCTTTAAATATTTAGTGCAAACCAGTTTCAACATCTTGTAGCCAGACTCCTTTACATTTGTGACCAATATTATTAGCTCGGATTGAGTCTACAAACTTTCAAACCTGCCAAACGTACGCAAAAATAGCTCATTTGTACGTATTTTCTTAGCTAAGTTTTACACGTTTATTACGTGTTGGTTGGCAGTTGACATGCCCACTTAGATCGTAGAACTCTAACCAACACCAAGTCATCATATACCAAGACTCATCCTTTCGATCACTCGATCTCCTTCCATATACATGTCCCAAAAGACAAAACAAAACAACAACAACAACAGCCAATCAGCAATCAGTTCCGGGTATGATGGGCTGCATGTAGGCCACCGTTGGGTAAGCTTCCGGTGTGTAGCGGTAGTCTACAGGAGCGTACGTGTAGTCCTCGTCCCGGGACAGCCCGCTGTGGAAGCTCTCAGACTGCCAGGATACTGGACGTACGGCTGGCGCGGGGTTCTGAGGCGCGGACATCGGTCTGTACTCCAATCTTGACGCCTGATGCTGGTGTTGCTGCTGCTGCTGCTGATGCTGCTGCTGCTGTTGGTTCTGCCAGTCGTCCAGTCGTCTGCTCGCCCACCTGTCTGCGCGCGCAGGTTCTGGCAGCGGATTGGCTGCGCTGGGAGAGTACGGCGACTGGCCAGAGCCTTGCCAAGCCTTGATCTTGTTGTTGTAGTTCGAGTTGGGGCTCGAAGGTCCCGTCTGACGCGTGGGGGAGACGTGTTGAAGGCGTTCAGCTGAGATACCGCGGGGATTAAGGGGAAGTGAGATAAGAAAACCAACAAAACAGATCATTTATAAAGAAAGATAGGCCTAAAATCGACTAAATTGACACAATTTTTGTGATTATATTGAGACCACTTTCACGTGCTGCCACACTCGAAACAGTGCTAGGATACCATGACTTCAATCTATCTCAGCTTTTCGTATTATACTGACACCGACCAACCAGCAGGGGAAGACATCCTACAGACTCACTTATTGATTAATATTTTTTTCTACAATGACATGTATCACAATGAACAGTTTACTAGACTGAATATAAATCATTGCAGTTGATCTGCCTTTTTGTCATTCATTCTCTCTTTCTCTCTCTGTGTCTTTCTGATTCTATCTGTCAGAGTATTTCTATCCTATCTTGTCTATTATTCTCCTGACATATAGATTTTTGTAAAAATATTTTAGTGCTTTCTGCCAATGTTTCTCCTTAACGTTAACGCAAATTGTTCTCTCTTCTCCAGCGCTTTCTATTGTGATCTCTTACTATTCTTTCGGTTTCAGGTAGAAAACTCTGTGTTGCTTTATCATCTTTCAACAAATTAATGCTTGCTCTTGAAAACCCGAGTAATTCATCGGTAAGAGAATTTACCTGGGCTAATTTCTGCAAAAACAGTTTTTGGTTTGTACTCTTCACATTACTCAACAACAAAATTATCTTTTACCGAATTATTGTGTATAAATTAAGGCTTGATAAATGTAGACTAACTACAAACATTTCTCAAATAATGATTTACGCTAGGTATAGTTATTTTTCATTGACAAAAATGCATACCGAGTTTACCAGAGTCACCAAAACATAATTCTGCTGTTAAGACAAGCCAGTGATATTCTATTAATCGACTAGATAGGCTAAGCAACGCGTTGGCCGTGAGAAAGACATGAAATCTATCAGTGGATATACGACCCTCACTCTCAGCTTTGCACTCGCGATGAACCTTAATTTGCCTTTTTGGCATAATTTGGTATAAGTTTGCCACAAAAATACCACATTTCTGCGGGGACAGGTTTATTACTCTACCGGAAGTCAGCCAGCAGACGTGTTAGGGTCTTATAGCTCGCACAAAGATATCGCGAATCGTAAAAAAAATTAGGTCACTGAGACAATCACTTCTCTTTGTAAGAAAGTGTTCGGACTTTCAACTTAACGCGTTTCTATATCCAGCCTAATGCCTCTAACCTACTTTTATCGACTAGTATAAAGCATTTGAGTCTTGTACCTAAACTCTAGCTGGTCCTTTCTTGTTTAAATAAGGCATTTATTTACCACAGTTAACAAAAATATATGATTCCAATCTGTACTCCTTAGACATTTAGTGCACTCGATCCTCAGGAAGGAAATACAACTAGCCTTGGCTTAGTGAACGTTTTAAACAGTGCACTCTTTCTGTTTCCTGTACTAGTTACTATCATCGAAAACGTCCTCACTTTGACACGTTAACGGACAGTTTCCCCGCTGTGTTAACTACACACACTAATGTCACACACCATTGTCATTGTTTCTATACATTTTTACATTCAACGCGAAAAAAAGCCCGACAACGATTTTTACAGCCTTTCCATGATTTAAAAACCCCCCCAAATATTTAACCTATCTAACAATATTGCGTTACATTTGCGTAATTTTTCTACTCGGTAAGTAAACACCAAAGTAATAACGCAACCTTTGGATCAAGACACTTTAGAGCTAATACACAATCCACATATTCAGGAACAAGCGCGTCAGAAATTGTGTCTTTTTGTCTACTAGTACACTTACATATTGGGTAGTCTTCTATATATCAGGCAAGAGACAATAATTTTGTCATCAGCTCACAATCGAAAAGATGGAAAACAAGGGTTTAACCTGCCACAACAAACAACAGCTTTATACATCTGCCATTGGAGTCGAGCGATCAGATTCATCATAGAATAAATTATCCATATACGAATCAAGCAAACCGTTTGATAGACAGTTTACAATCCAAAGATTCAGAACTCAAGGGGGTTACTAATCTACCTATGTAATTTATTAACTAGTTAAATAAGTATATATATACCTAGCTACCTACCTACCTTACGAATTTATGAACTGACTAACTAGTTAACCTGCTAGCTAATTAACTACGTATCTATCTAACTAGTGAACTTGGTAACTAATGAACTACATACTTAGCAAACTATTTAACTACTTACCTATCTAACTGACACACCAACTAGTTAACAAACGCGGTTACCTTTCTACCTACCTACTTACCTACATAGCTAACTAACTTTTATTCAGCTTATTATTAAATTATTTATGTAATCAGACTCAAACACTTACCCACTGGGTACTCTCCCCCGCCCCTCCAGCCGCGGGCCACTCTGTTGAAGTCCTTCCCCCTGAGCATGAAGGCGGAGGAGTCGCTCTTCAGGTTCCTGCTGTGTATGGACGGTAGCGGCGCCGTCTGGACGCTTGGGGCTAGCGGGACCACAGGGGCCCTACGCGGGGACGACGCCTGGTAGAGCGTGTTCATCCTCTGGTTCCGCTCCCACTCCGACAGGTGTGAAAACGCCGCGTCCACGTTCCCGTCTTGCATAGCTGCCTCCCATGGCGACTTATCCTGCTTGAGCGGTTGCCCCAAGATATGCTCCAGACGTTTGGGGTTCTGAGAAAACCTAGAGTTGTTTTCGTCGATAACGTACTTGTCCGTCCGCTCTCGGCGTCGCTCGAACATACGACCACCCTTGCCCTTGTGCGCCTTGAGGTCGGCCACGATACCGAAGCAGGTGTCGGGAGCAACGGACTTGTGCTCGCACTTCTTCGCCTCCAGTCGGAGTCGCTCGAACTGTTCTTGAGTGAGCGCCATCTTGGTTTGCTTGGCCTTGCTTCCAACCCGGTTCTTCAGATTTGGGATCTTGAAGTATAGCAGCGGTTTGGTGCCACCTTCGTCAGGACTAAGCTCGCTCTCCAACTCGCGAATGTTGGCCACATCTCCGGCCGAAGAGGACCACTCACTGTGGCCTTCATGTACCCACTTCCCCGACTTTCGCTTGCGGCGCATGAACATTTTGGCCCCGCGCGCGCGCCGGTTGGCAGCCGAGGTCAGCGACAGGGCGATCTTCTTGCATAACTGCATCTGCTCCACGATGGTAGGGTAACTCTTGCCAGGGGTGTCATAGAACGCCGAGTCACTGTACAGATTCTCTGGAGAAGTGGATAGACAGGGGAGAGGGAATGAGGGATGAATATATCATTGGAAAGTATATTATGAGAACGTAGAGAGAGAGAAAGAAAGATTTCTTATGAGAGAGAGAGAGAGAGAGAGAGAGAGAGAGAGAGAGAAAGAAAGAAGAGAGAACGTTTGACAGAGACAAGACAGAGCTAGAGGCAAAGAAAGACACAGCGAGAGAGAGAGAGAGAGAGAGAGAGAGAGATAGAGAAAGAGAGAGAGAGAGAGAGAGAGAGAGAGTAAAAAAGAGAATAATGAGAGAAAGAGAGAGATAAAGTGTGTGTGTGTGTGTGTGTGAGGGAGAAAGATGAAAGAGTGATGACGAACAATATATGTCAAATAGAAAGAGAGAAAATCAGAATAGAGATAAATTAACAGACAATACTACCACTGGAAATAACGTAAAATATTTTTCTACGATATATAAAAAGCAGTTGCCTCAAATGTCATTGTGTGGAATATTCTCTGACAGCAGAGGTCCCTGGGATAATGTGTTTAAGACATTGTACTTGTTCGCTTAAGTGGTACCTCAGATATAAGATTAAAAAAGATACCCTCACAAAACACATCTATAGTAATAGAAGAAGAGATGCAAGATTTAGTTTGGTCAGAGAGCCAGGTAGAAGACAATGACGACCATATGTCTATTGGAATTATATCATATACTGAGAGAGAGAGAGAGAGAGAGAGAGAGAGAGATAGAGAGAGAGAGAGAGAGAGAGGGAGGGAGAGAGAGACAGAGAGACAAAGAGACAGAGAGAGATAACAGAGATGGGCAGCAAGACGGAGAGAGAAAAAGAAAGTGAGGCACACACAGAGATATACAGGGAGACACAGAAAGACACAGAGACATAGAAAGAAAGGAAGAGAGAAAGACGAGATAAGATGAGAATGCATGCTATGTAAGCACTGGATCTTTCTGAGTCAAGACTGGTTTGAGTGATGGTGTCATATAAGAGCGACGTGAGAACGGGGGAAAAACCCTCAGAGAGCTAAGGTAGGGAAATATAATATGGCTAACAGTCTATGAATTTAACTTATCCTACCTGTTGTGAAACATTTAAATATGGCTAACTTTGCTTCTAAATGCAAATATTTGTTTATGTCTGTGACCCTCCTTGTTATTTTTGAAAGCCTCGATGTCAACAAAATTTTGCAACAAGAGTTGAGGTGAATTGAATCATTGAACTATTAAACACAATCAGATGAGTTTACATTAGTGGCGTAATCGCATAGAAAAAAACCTCTAAGAATTAGTATTATGAAGTGTTTACTGAGTTAAGATCGCAAACATCTAAGTTCTCTCCTTGGCAATGGGCCCGACCTCTTTCTCACAAAAGTCACGTGATGCTTGTAAACCGGCTTGTGCAAAAAAAGTATATTAAAAACAATAGATCTATGCTGTAATCCGATAAGCAAAATGTTAAAAAAAAGTCATAACTATCACGTGGTTTTATTTACATTTTTATAAGAGAAAGAGGTCTGGCCCCTTGATAACTCTCTATTCAACGCAGACAAAATGGAAAGGTTCTGAACAAATCGTCTATAGTTAAAAAAGTAAAAGAAATGTTATATTTAATATCTCCAAAAAAATTAAAAGAATGATGTCGGCTAAATGAAAATGAAAAGAAAACCTTCAATTTTACTGAGAGTGAGAGAAAGTCAGAGAGATAGACTCTCTCTCTCTGTCTCTGTCTCTGTTTCCCTGTCTCTCCCTCCCCCTCTCTCTTTCTCACACTCTCTCTCTCTCTCTCTCTCTCTCTCTCTCGATGGGGGAGAGGTTGGGGGGGGGGAGAAAAAAGACACATGGGAAACATAGAGGAAATAATTATTAGAGAAAATAAAAAAAAAAATTAAAAAGATACAAAAAACAGTAAAATAAAGATAGAAAATAGCGAAAAGCAAAGACAAGAAACGAAAGAGATAAAAGAGAAATGTAAAATTACAAAATAATGACAGAACAGGTATCAAGGGGGGAGAGAGGGTGGGAATCATTAAATGCGTTATCAAGGAAGGTAAAACATATAAAGTAAATCAGCAACATACAGAGTAAGAACACAGATCTTTGAGTAATCATAATTCTCCATAGCAACCGAATGCGAGCACAGATCGTCTAGCCAAGGAATTTGCGTTTGTGTGCGCACACACAAATCTATTGTAACTGTGTGTGCACTATGCGGAGATGAAGCGGAAAAACATCACTGTGGGACGCATCTAGTGTGGGGAATCATAATAATATTAATGGATACAGCACAGTAATAAAACGTCTGTGTGGTAGAACTTGATTCAAGGCAGGGAAGAGGGAATGACGGAATAATATGGATTGGCACAGAGATTGAGGAAGAGAGAGAGAGAGATAGAGAGAGAGAGAGAGAGAAAGAGAGAGAGAGAGAGAGAGAGAGAGAGAGAGAGAGAGAGAGAGAGAGAGAGAGAGAGAGAGAGA
>RQTK01000306.1:226103-236613 GCA_003991915.1 Elysia chlorotica
TCTCTCTCTCTCTCTCTCTCTCTCTCTCTCTCTCTCTCTCTCCTTCTCTATCTTGGCAACATTCGAGGGTGCACTAACTCATTTATATGCCAGGTAAGCAACATTTCATCCGAATTCTAAGCTATAAAACCCTTGTGAAGCTGCTTTGTCTCTGATGTCATGATTGTCCTTATTCAACTTGAAAAATGCTTCATTATAGAGAAACACAGAAGTGGCAACAGTAAAATTAGCTTTTAAAAACAATGGGAAAGAAAATGTATAAAAAAACAACAACAAACGAATACAAACGCACAATGCTCAATGCGCCGCCAAAATTACTACCAGAAAACTACAAATAGAGGCAAATGAAATAACATTATCCATAGAAAAGAGACCAAAAAATCACACAGTGGCTACACGTTCATTTCCTATCCCATCCATAATATGTAGAAGGATTATAAGGCACTGAATCCTTGCAAGGGGCTCGAGTTTGGAGTTTTCATGATGAAGATAAAGCAAGAGCTGAACTGAACTGGGACGAAAATATCAACTAAAGAACAGCGAGAGAGAGAGAGAGAGAGAGAGAGAGAGAGAGAGAGAGAGAGAGAGAGAGAGAGAGAGAGAGAGTTACAACATTTGAGCACAGTAACGGCTATTTTTTTATGTGTGTCCTAAGCCATTTGATGCATTTTACTAGTTCTTTATGTCTGCGAGTGGTGTACAAACTTAAGAATTGTGCATAAAGAGGTAGGTTAAAAGTAGTTAAAAAGATTCACGACCTGTGTAGGATTGTCACAGTTAAATTTTATATTAATGTCCTTTGGATACCTCAGTAGGCGTTGAGGACAAGCATAGCTATGTGTACACTCTCTAATGGTTAGGAAGCCAGGTGAAGATTTCTTTCCCGGTGACAGTCAACCAGAATGTGACTATTGGATAATCGGCAGTTGCAGGTATGGCACTGTAGAGGCTCTTCACCCGTTAGTAGGAAGGTGTGGGTAAGATAGGAATGTCAGCACCACCTGGCCTAGTCTTCTAGCCTGAGACACTTCCGCGCAAGGAGCTAATTAATGTGTTTGGACACAGTCTAGTTTGTTGTTTGTAAGGTAATTCCATTGGGTTTTCAGTTGTTTTTTTGTTTTTAATAAACGTATGTGCAATTGGCTTTGCATCTAATGCAGGTATCTGCACCTTAGTAGGTTCCAGTTCGAGCCCGATCTTAGCGAGCTCATCAGGCATTTCATTTCTCTCAATTCCAACATGGCCGGAGATCCAGCAGAGAGACAGGGATAAAAAAGAAGGAGAAAAAGACTGAGAGAAATAGTAGGGTAAAAAGACAAACATATAGATATATATATAGAGATAGATGGAGCGAGAGAGATAGATAGAGAGAGAGAGAGAAAGAGAGAGAGAGAGAGAGAGAGAGAGAGAGAGAGAAAGAAACAGAGATGAGAGGTAGTGAAATTAAACTGAGAGAGATCAAATGAGAGAGAGAGAGAATGAGAGAGAGAGAGAGAGTGATAAAGAGACAGAAAGAAAGAGAGATAGAGAGGTCGGAAGAAAGATACACACACACACACACAGACACACAGAAACACATGCACAGAGGCGGAAAGACAGAGAGAGAATATTAAATATCCAGATAAAATGTATACCTTGACTAAGAAGCGACGACTAGAAGACTATTCATTTCATCACACAAATCTTTTTTTATGCCCAACACCCACTGGTCTTTAACAATAACCATGGTTGTCTTGAATACATTTCATTGTTAAATTTAAACGAATAGAAGAAGAAAACAAACTATGTTGGTAAGAGCTAGTTAAGTTGAGTTGGGATTGTTGCTTAAACCCCAAAATTAGCATATTATGATTTATATAATGAACAGGTCCCAAGACTAACTTCTGACAGTTTTACGTGCTGCCACACAGAGACAGTGAGGGGATACCATGACCCTTGTTTCAGCCGATCACTTTATACTGACACCGCTCTAACCAGAATGGAACGTTAGGTAAGTTTTCCGTTGCTTCCTCCGAAGATGCCTTGTCCAAACACTTTTTCTACGGGCATAATTACCATTTACCAGCTATACATCACAAACATTTAAAAAAAGACTTACTTTTTCGAAGTGTGGAGTCAGGACTTAGGGATCCGTCCTCGTAGTCGTACATGTAGATGGGCTCACCACTCGCCGAGTAGGTGATGTAGGGGGACGTGGGGGAGTCGTGGACCCCATCGGCGTGAATCTCCACAGGCGGAGCGAAGACATGCAGCTTGCTGGGTCTGCGGATAGTGGGGTGTGGGTGAGTTCAGTTGGTTTAACGTTAAAATCAGCACTATATAGACTATATTGTAGAGGGACCCCAAGACTGACGTCTGACATGTTTATGGTTCGAGTCTGCTATACCTCCTCCTGGACAGCCTAGAGAACTACTGAACCATCCTAAGGCCCTTATAGAGTTGATTTGAGTTGAGTTGTTTTACGTTAACGTCAGCACTATATGGGCTATATTGAAGACGGGCCCCAAGACTGACGTCTGACAAGTTTAGATGTTGCCGTAGACGAGACAGGGTGAGGATATAATGATTCCTGTCTCAGCCAATCACATTAAACTCACACCGATACAACCAGTAGAGAGCGAAGTCGCCAGGGCTCGAACCACGTACATTTTGCGTCGGAATAAGCCGATGTTCTACACCAGGGACACGCCCCCCCCCTCCCCCATAGGATAGTGGGTAGTTTGCATCAAAATGATATGATGTACAATAATATCTTAGTTACACGATATTCAAATCGCCGAAAAGAAAATAACATTCCAATAACTTTTGCCTCTAATTAAGGCAGTAAACGCTGGTGTAGTTGGGCCGCCTTTTGCCACCATTTGATCACAATGACACGTTGGCAATCTTTTCTCTTGAAAATATTTATTCTGGTACTTACATTAACAGTTCGAACGTTGGTTGTGTTTATATAGCACAATTTACTACCAGTAGTTCTTTCTTATGCTCTTTGTGTTTTTAGGTTACTACTTCTAATTTTTCAGTTTTAGCATTGTTACCGTGGGTGTAATCTTCCGTATCAAACCTCATAGTTACAGTATCAGACAAGCCAATATATTGTACTTTCAAGGAAAATTGGAGGAGAAGAGAAAGCACTGCACTTAGTAAGCCAAATAACGAAGAGGCGGAAAGGCAGAAATGGATAATCAAAACCAGGACTTATTATACGTCTCTTAGGTTTCCTGAACATTCATATTCACAGAATGATAGGGTACCATTTGGGCTATCTACTATCTAGGGCCCAAACTTTCTAATTCTAAAATTCGACATAAAAACTATCAGTCGCGACTCACCTATGATGATGGTGGTGGTGATCGTCATCAAACTCGCCGTCATAGTAATCATAACCGAGGCTGAGTTGGCAAAGATGATGTGGCGGCAAGGTGCATGGTTGCGCATTGCGGTTATCGTTGAGATGATGATGTTGTAGTTGGGGTAAGGAGGATGGTGGATCGTAAATATAGAACATTTTGTTAGAACATTTTATCTTTCTTGGCAATGTGCAAGTGTGTGTGTGTGTGTGTGTGAGAGAGAGAGAGAGAGAGAGAGAGAGAGAGAGAGAGAGAGAGAGAGAGAGAGAGAGAGAGAGAGAGAGAGAGAGACAGAGAGAGAGAGAGAGAGAGAGAGAGAGAGAGAAGACAGAGAGAGACAGAATAGACAGAAGAGACAAGATTCAGGGAGAGAGAGAGAGAGACAGACATAGATATAGATTATTCTTTACACAGTATGAATAAGGTTATTTCTTACTCATTATGCCTGTGCTGAGATTACAATATTTTTCTTTGAAAAGCTTCAGGTCCCTAGAAGAAGTCCCACATTGGGACAAGGGGCGCACCGCGATTCTAACACCGAAACACCTACATGCTAATCTAAAGCAACAAATACTGAGCTACATCGCAATTAAAATTCTTTACTCATTAAAATAAAAACAACACCGCAACCTAAGTATAGCTAAATTATAGAGAGCTACCATTAAAGATCTAAGATGTACTGAAAAAACATCCAACAATGAATACACCTTATTTCAATAAGTAGCAGTTAAATTCCAGGCGTTAACACTACTATTGCTTTCACGAGTCAACTTATGTGTAATCAGGGTTTTTCTTTCTCTAAGTACTGAAGTGGAAGAAAAATCTTAACTCTACGTCATATATAGTTTCTTTGGGGGTCGATCATGATGTCATATACTGCTGCAGTTATCATATAGATTTTGGAAGAGCACTAAAAATGTAGGCGTTTTACTTTCGGTATTCATTGAAAATCAAATCTCTGAAACTATTGATTACATCCGGTTTATTTTCTTTCATAACTGGTTATTTCTATAACTGGTTAAATCCATGAAACTTAAGAAATGTTCCAATGCCAACAATACAGGTTGTGATAATTCATATCAATGAGAAAGTGTCTACATACTTTATTTTATAAATGTAACTGTCATCTTAAGTAAAGATATCTCATAACGAAAATGATTAAAAAATTAGTGTCGGTGTCTAGTTTCTGACAATTGACCACCGTGAAACCAATTAAAAACTTCAACAAAAAACAACAACAACAACAACAACAACAACAACAACAACAACAACAAAAACAACAACAACAACAAAACAAACAACACACTTACTCGCTACGGGAGCTCTGTGTGTCCAGCCTCTTCTTCTGCTCCTGAACTAGAGAGTAACCCTGCCTGACTTTGGGCAGAGGGAACGTGTTGTAAGGGGAGAAATCCTCCTTGGGAGTCGGGGTTTTCCCGTTGCTCAGTCCAGGCTTCTGTTCCGACGGCCACACGTTGGGCCTCCAGATGTCCCGGCTTCGACTTCTCGACTGGTCAGAGAAGATGTTTTTCACCTGTGATTTAAGAGAGGAAAGGGAGGGTGGAAATAATTGACAAGGGGCGTGTTATAATTATTTGGGCGGTTTGCACATGCAATTATTGGGAATTGAATTACATTTTCAATGTTGAAAATAAGAATATATCGATATTTTTCTCTGTGACTGACGACCTATGTAACACAACAGTTGTAGTTTGGAATGAATATAATTCTTAATAAATACAAATCAAACATACAACCGAGTTCGTCTTAAGAAATTAAATCACGAGTTTCGCTTATTTCACATACTTCTTTCTCATACTTACTTCTAATGATAAATGAAAACGTGGATGAATGCTTCTCTTTTTACACACATATTATGGTTGATCAGAAGTTGTTATCACTGTTTTTGTAATATCATCATTATTTTTTCAACTTGTTATTTACGAGCACTAATATATGACAGACTTATTATTACGAGAACCTACACCTTCTGCATCGTTCGTTAGGAAAAAGGACAGTTTCAACTATTATTTGTAATTTGGCTAAAAATATAAAGGTTTCTTAATCTTAGGCTGCAACATATTCAGTGATGATTCATCTGTTAAGAAAGAATTTGTGTTAAAATTAATACAGATATTATCTATGTATATATCACCTCACTTCATATGATTGGATTAGTGAACTACCTGGAACTGCGGCTGAGGGGCGACATTCTCCTTGCCAAACACCATGTTCCCCTGCGTGTCCATCATGGGTGAACCTGGGCCGTACAAGCCCGGGATGTCCTTCCTCTCTCTTCCAGGCACAAACCTGCTGGGTTTAAACAGAGGAGAGCCCGAGGCTGACGGAAGATCGCTTGTACTGCGGCTACTGCTAATGTTGGTGAAGAGATACTGCTGCTGAGGCTGCTGCTGTTGCTGTTGTTGATGCGGTTTTGGTTGTGGTTGAGAATTCTGTGTAACAGTCGACTTGATAGTTGTGCTGCTCCTCGTGGAAAGGTTCCTTTGAGGCGCGTTACCATTGGGGGCTGGCTGGACAACATTGAAGGCTGACGTTTGATTGAAGATATTGCCTTTGTTGGCAGTGCTCGGAGAAGCTGATGTTGAGGAGAAGGGCTGGGTTGTCTTGTTGGTGGTGGTTGTAGTTTCCCGGCGGAGGGTGGTTGTGGTGGTGTTGTTGCGGCCGTCGCCGGATCGCTGGACCTGGTGACTCACCTCCCGGCGAGTGGTGCCGTCGTCGAAAGTGGAGGTACTCACGGAGGTGACCACACCGTTGTCGGTGCCGATGCTGCGGCTGACTACCGGTGTTGGGACTAGCACGGGCTTGGGGCTTGTGGGCGGGGCCTTTGGTTTTGGACTTGTGGGCGGACCTTGAGGTTTGGGGCTGGTGGCCGGTCGGTTTGGACTCCAGGCTTGAAGAGGACTTCTTGAGGTTACTGGTTTGGGGGCTACGGGCCTTGGGCTGAACGCTTGTGGTTGGGGGCTAAACGCTTGTGGTTGAGGGCTAAAGGCTTGTGGTTGGGGGCTAAAGGCTTGTGGTTGGGGGCTAAAGGCTTGTGGTTGGGGGCTAAAAGGTTGTGGTTGGGGACTCAAGTTTTGGTTTTGGGGAGTAAATTTTTCAGGCTTGGGGCTGACTTGTTGCTGCAAGCTCTGGTTGATTCTACTTCCACCGTTCTGTACAGGCGACACAGGGCTTAAGGTCGTCATCTGCGGGCCGTTAGGACTGCGAGTGTTCTTGCTCGTTCTGGACCTGCCCCTAGGAGGGTTTGGACTCAGGCGCTCCGGGTGCTCAGCGATGACCGTCGAGTCGTAATACGGCTCTGCCAACTGGATGGGGGACACGGCGGCTGCGCTAATGGCCTCCACTTCGGCGGAGTGGACAGACGTGGACATCCCAGCATCGCCGATCAGGAACACAGGCGAGCTCTCCACAGGGTGAGACGTTGCGGAAGACGTCATCTCTTCCACAGATGACGTCAACGTAAAACTTCCAGCAGAGGGTTCCTGCTCGTTGGAGAAGGCGGAGCCAGAGACGTCATCCACAGTTGCTGTGAGCTGGAATCCGCCGTCACGCTCCACTGAGTCCGGGGGAGTGTGGAACGCGTCGGAGGTTACGTCATCCACAGTGGCTGTCAGGGTGAAGCCGGTTGAGGTAGCCTCGAAACTTGCGTCGCCCGCTGGCTGGGACGCGACGAGAATTGGCTTCTTATCTTTGGACTGCCCGATCTCATCAACGTCTCCGCTAGATAAACAAAAAGAAAAGGGTGACAAGTTAACGGACACATAAGTATGGTTTAAAAGGGTATTTGGTGAAATGGTATGTGCATTCACTTTATAGATTAAGTTAAGCCGGAGAGGCCTTAATGAATTCTAAATATCCTTCCACCCTCCGCATCTAACTAACAACTCACGCCTTCTTTCTTACCACCTCACTCATTGAGCCTTCCAACGTTCAACAACATATCACACTCTTTTTACCTTTTATCTCTCCTTACACTCTCTATTCCTTATACTCTCATAAAAAAACACGACATCATCAACCGATCTTACACCGAATAAGATAGTGTCTCTTTATTCTCCTCCATCATCCTATTTTCTCGTCCATCCTACACACTCATATACATGTATGTACCTCAGTTCAAATTTTCATCATTCTATTATATTATCCTCTACACCATTTACTTGCACTAATATCAATACCATTTCAATATCACATCCAATCCTCATTAACCCCCTCCCGACTCCCAAAAATCCTCAGTCATAGACATGTCCCTATAAAGTCATTAAAATGGGATACACGAGACATGTTCAGTAACATTAACAACACCAACCAGTAAAGAAAAAACGCATGGGCCAGACCAGGAGTCGAACCTTCAACCTTCTGAATAAAAGTCGGACTTTCAACATTGAGATCACCGTGATCCCTATAACCTCTTACTCCATTTCATTCTCGTTTCCTCTACATTGCTCACCCAATATTATTAATTTTCTAAAATATCTCTCAAACATTGCTCTTTTCCATTCCACCCTTCATTAAGTCTACCCACCCCTCCCCTGGAGGGGACGTGATAGCCCTAGGTTAATACATCAGCTTCTGACTTAGTACGTCCTTGGTTCGAGCCCCACACTGCCTCTGTGTGGCATGCAGCACCTAAACTGCTCAGACTTAAATCATAATGGGCCCGTCCACACTGTGACCCATATAGTTCTGACATTGGACTTTAATCCACAAGCAAACAAACAACCTCCCACCCCCCTCACACCAAAGGTCTGAGTTTGAGCGCTGGCGGTTTTGCTCCCTACTGGTTGGATCGGTGTCAGTTTAATGTGACCGGCTGAGACAGGAGTCATGGTATCCCTGCCCAGTCTCTTGTGTGGCAGCACGTAAAATTGTCAGACGTTAGTCTTCGGGCTCGTCCATAATATAGCCTATATAGTGCTTATGTTGGACGTTAAACCAACTCAACACATCAAAGAGAACGTTGTGTTCTTCCTTACCGGTATATCTCCAGGATGAGCGAGTCGGTGGCCTTCTCCACGAGTTCTAGCGCCTGGTCCTGGCTCTTGTCGTGCACGCGCACGTTGTTGATGGCGAGCACTGCATCACCCTCCTTCAGACCCTGCTTGTGGGCGGGGCTCTTCTTGCGGATCTGAAATATTTGAAATTAGATCTCTTTAGTTAGAATGAAGGGCGTTAGCTCGTATCACAACGAAATAAAACCGTTTCAGATTTTTTTTATCTCCGGCCCACGGCTCCGAGTCTCCCAGTACCGACCGACAACTAAGGGAATTCTACGATCGCCTAGGTTTTCCCAAATGAAAAGAAAAAAAATACAACTAGAGAAGCTGAATGATAAAGACACAGTTTTCCCAATGAAACGAAACGTACGCCAAGGTCTAGCGAGCAGTATAACATGGATGGAGGACGATAAAAAAATAGGTTACAAAGAAAGAGAGATAGATAAAGTACATGTAATTGAAGAACAACTTACTTAAAACAAAAGAATGATGAGTCTCACCCCTTTCGTAAAAGAACCGCATTTAGTTCACACACATGGTAAATTAACAAAAAGATGACAGAGAGGTGGATAGGTATAGATAGATAGTTTAAAATTGAAAAGAAATTAAAAGAATAACATTTTAGGAGCTTGAAAATAGGATAAAATCATCCAACCTTCGAAAGAATTTTTTTCACAGAAAGTGGATAGATAGTTAGAAAGATAAATATATAGATAGATCGATGGGAAAATACATTTGTTGATAGATAGATAAGCAAAAAGATGGACTTAAAAATAGAAAGACAGGGAGATACAGATATCAACAGTCAGGAAGGCAGACAGGCAGTAAGCACACGTGCAGTTAGTTTTCTTGTTATTATCTATTGCTATTAGATAAATATTCTCACCTTTGTGAGAAATCAGAGAATAATAATAATTAAGCGCCTCAAAATATGAGAACATCAACACTAGATTATCACTGTCATACATCCTCGGTACACACCATCAGCTGGTAAAAAGGAAAATACCCCGTTAACGTTAAAGGAAAACCATTTCCTCGCTTTATTTGTTCTTTTTATGGTAAAACCAGACAAATAATGGCGATCCTTAGAGAACGCGACTCATAGACCATACAATTCTTGTATCTCCTCAACTCAAACCTCTAGAGAGTAGGTCTGTTTCAGGTGCGACCTGCTTACACGAATTTTGGGGAAAAGTTTAAGAAAATTTGAAAGTGTGAGCTGTAACAGATGATACGTTTTACTTCTGACTTTAAGTCAGCTATTTCACGGAGGGTCAGTTTGATAGACAAGAGAGAGAGAGAGAGAGAGATAGACTTTGAGAGAGAGAGAGAGAGAGAGAGCGAGAGAGAGAGAGAGAAGGACAGGTCAACAGATAGACAGACAGGCAAACGGACTGAGAGAAAGAGAAAGAGAGGGAGGGAGGGGTTGAGAGAAAGAGTCATGGTGTCACCGCCCTGTCTCGTGAATGGCAGCACATACAATTGTCAGACATCAGTCTTGAGACCCATCCACAATGAAGCCTAAATAGTGCTGACGCTGAACGTTAAAACCAACTCAACTCAACTAGACTCTTGCACCTGGAGTGAGTCCCAACATTGCTTGTTTTCGGTATGTATACATTTATTTTTCAACCCAATTCTAGTACACAGATCTGTTTTTTCGGGCGACCTACTCACAACGTTGGTCTGTAAATGGGAAATCGTGAGCGAGTGGTCCGAGAGCAAAAGTTGCTACATGTGTAATGCACACACAGAGAGCATGGGCGCATGTACCTGTCTCACTGTCTCGTGTCTGTTCTGTTATCTTTGATTAGTTTTGCGCTCCACAGGTTTTCCCCGAGCATCCTTCACGGATTCCTGTACGGTAGCTGTAACAGACCATACGTTTTGCTTCGGACATTCGGACTTAAGGTCAGCTGGATCAGGGAGGGTCAGCCTGATTATCATAGGAAGCGGATAATTTAACGCTGCTGTGTATACGCGGTGTTTATTTGGGGGGGGGTGAGATAGACAGAGAGGGAGAAGTAGAGAGCGAGAGAAAGAAAGGTAGCAATAGATAGATCGATAGATAGATAGATAGATAGATAGATAGATAGATAGATAGATAGATAGATAGATAGATAGATAGATAGATAGATAGAT
>RQTK01000306.1:236678-254484 GCA_003991915.1 Elysia chlorotica
AGAGAGAGAGAGAGAGAGAGAGAGAGAGAGAGAGAGAGAGACAGAGAGACAGAGAGAGAGAGATCGAGATAGATAGATTTAGAGAGATAGGGAGTGAGAAAGATCAAGCGGAGGGGGCGAGATGGCTCAACAATTGAGCGCCTGGCTCCTTTTCGGAAGGTTCCAGGTTTGATTCCCAATCGGACTGTCTAGTAGAGTGTGTGCTAGTACATGTATAGTGTGACCAGATTAGACAGAAGTCAGGGGGGCGCGGACGCAGGAAGTCTATGGTTCGAGCCCTGGCGATTTCACTCCCTACTGGTTGGGTCGATGTCAGTTTAATATGACCAGGAGTCATGGTATCCCCACCCTGTCTCGTGTGTGGTGGCACATAAAATTGTCATATGTCAGTCTTGGGGCCCGCCAACAATAATTATAATGCTGACGTTTGACGTAAATCAACACAAACATGACTCAACAAAAGACATGATCCATGGTATCCTCGCTCGGTCTCTGTGGGAATGTACGTAAAATAGTGGGATGTTTCTGCTCTTATAACCCGTCCACGTTGTAGCTTAGTTGCTGACAATAAACTTACAAAGACAACAGACCAAACGAGCCCAAACCTTGTTTAATGATCTCTAAATAATTTTGGAACATATAATCTAGTTATTTTATTCAATATACGGTACATTGTGAATGAACTCAGTAACAATGTGAAACATTAAACACTTCTAAGGTCTAACAGAAAGGTATTTTGAAAAAAAAGACTCTATTTTATATAAAAATAACGATAAACAGTATTAAGTTGGTTTTTGTTTGTATTTTAACCTAAATGAAATAGCCAACATCAAAGATGAATAGAGAATGTTATTGAAGACTTCAATACTAATATTGACACGAAATACCATCAGTCACTGAGACATTTATTTTTACTGTGCAAGCACACGCTTCCCAAGCCGAGCTGAGTGCAATTAGTGAGTCAGTATTTTTATTAAAATCCAACGACAGCAGAAAGGTTATATCTTGAACGAGTCCCAAGACTAACGTCTGAAATTTCACGTGCACTCACGCAGAGACAATGCGGAGATACCAGGAACTCCTCTGTCATCGCGTACACATTAAACTGGGACTGACCCAACCTACAGAAGACGAAATTATAAACATTTTTTGTACGAACGCGGGTTTCGAACCCACGACATCTCCATTGAAAGATAAACGCTCTACTTCGCAAGTTCACCCTTACACACACAATCCAACATAATGTTCTTTTCTCTTGTATTATGTTACTAAAGAAACCGTACAGTGCCGCAGTTGTAAAAGACAAAAATCATGCAAGGCAGCCCATATGTGACAGTTGTCATTCTTTTCATTAAGTTAAAAAATGGATTATCAGAATATTAAGTCGAACACATTCTTTTCTCCGTTAAATACTCGTTAAAATCTACTAGAAAAAAAAAACCGAAGATCTTATATTGACAATAATTATATATTAGGCCCATCGGAGAATGAGAACAATCATTAATGTAATGAGTTAAATACTGCATATTTTGATTATACATAAATAAACAATATAAATGTTCTCATTGAAAGTTTATTTAGAGCATAATACCCCCCCCCTCCCTTATTCTCCAGGTAGATAGGATAAACTGTAGAGGGTGGTTATAATCACCGCAAGTCTTAACATACTAACAGACGCTCTAATTTGTTTAATCCTACTTTAAACGAAAAGTTCAAGCTCTTACTTAACCAGCTGTATAATATTACCATAATCTCATTTAAGATAAGAAAGATAAGACAATCTACCCTTGGGGGTTCTGCCCTTGACTGGAATTTTCAACTGATCTGAATGTCTGGCCCAGCTGCTGTGCCTGGGCGCCTCTGGGGAGATATCTTGGTATCAGAAGATGGTACGACATCTTGTGACCACACCCTACTATGTAAGAGGTAGATCTAGATCAGCTAGGCCTATAGAAAATTGAGACAATAATATCGAGTCTAGGTACAAGGGTTCGTAATTACAACGTGGCTGTAAACTCACAATTCGTCTTAAGATGTCCTATTGCCTCGCTTAATACTAGTAACGTTGTAAGTTACCGCGACATTGCACTTACGACCCAAAGTGTTTATTATAACATACGTTTGATATCCGTCCTGCGGTAGGACTTCACTTTTCATATTGCTAGTTAGTTAGTTGGTTTCATCACTGAGAATCTAGGTTATGTTGCAGACGGTACGATGTATGTATAATAATAGTACAAGCGTCCACACAGAAACAGAGTGGGGACTTCTGTACCAGGGAGTGAAATTATTCTGACTTTAAAGCAACCAGTAAACAGTGTAATCTATAAAAATCTTTGAGATCAGGCCATCATTTTTTTTACTTTCTCGAGATAGCTGGTTTGCGCAGTTACATAAGGTAAATTTGCATAAACAATTATATTTTAATTCTAGTCTATAAAGCACTGTTTTTCTTCAAGGAAGCCCTTATTTTGCCATTTCCCAAGGCCCTGACTAGGGGAAGTGAGTGCATATACCCGGCATAACCCTAGACACCAGGTACAGTGTCTATACCTGTCAGTGACAACGCCCAGCCCACCAGAGACCTTGCGATCACTTGCGAAAAGCAAAAAAAAAGACAAAACTAAGACGGTTTGAATGGGGGGTCTGCACCAGCGTCCAATCATAACCCTAATCTAGTCTTAAAGAGCCAATGAGCGATCAGAAGACATTAGGCCTAAAAGGGCATGGTTATGTTATACGTCATCATTCTGCAAATCGCAAAGGCTGAAATAACTTAACAGTTAAGAACGATCAAACGGCAACCCTTGTTTACTTTTCTCTCCACAAAAAGCCTGACTCCTGACGCCTGGCGCTGGTGGCAAAATCCTGCAACACGGGGCCAGGCGTGAGATGTGAGCACGTTGGCCTGCAGGTCTTTTTTCGTATTAGAGATCTTGCGATAACATGCCCTATTGCAAAAACAATGACGATTGGTATGGGAACTTACATTGGCGTCCAATTACAGCTCTATCTTAGAATTACGGAGCAGATGCACTATCAGAAAAACGCATACCTTACGCTTGTAGTTGAGTAGTTGAGTTGGTTTAACGTCTAGCATCAGCACTATAAAGGTTATATATACCTTACGACGTGATTACGTTATCCGTATTCATGCTGTGGATCACAACGTCTTTTTTCCGTTCCAGGAGCATCTGAACAGCTTACTAAAACAGCCTCTCCCCCCACCCTTTCTCCCCCTCCCCCCTCTTATTTTTGTAACACGCGCATGCACCGGCCTCTTTACTCTGCAGAACTGCAACCCCGCCAGGTAAGCTTAAATTGCTTCCCTGTTCCTTGTTTACATTATTCTATTACCTCTTCTTATCTTTCTGTATGATTTACAAACGCATTTTGCAAGCATTGCCGTTGCTTCTTGTTTAAAAATTAAGACTGTCAAAGGCTAGACGGGTAAGATAATGTGATTCAATTCACCTGCAAGATTTTCTTTTATACTAGTAATGGGGGAACAGTGTAAATCTTGTGTACATTTTTTGTTTGTTTATGGTGTTTGAAATCGATAGGGTCTTATGGAATAATAAATAAATATTTACAATGAGAGAACCCCCGATCAAAGAAAGGTGTGGGGTTATTAGGAAAAAATTGTAATATTGAAAATAGTGTGAGCTAACTTTACGTTAATTTAAGAGTGTGCACAATTTTAATATGAAGATAGATAAACCAAGCATTTATTGAAACTGACCTCATGAATCTATCAAAGACTAAAGACTTCTTTTTGGTGTGAGAAATACATTTAAAGAAATGGCAATAAAACCCTATAGAATTATGTAAAAAATACATTGAATTGTTTGTTATCATCTAAACAATGTACTGTAAAATATTTAAAATTACACTATTTCTGTTAACTATCAACATTTTAGCTATATTCTTTGATAAAATTAAAAAAAAAACCTTTCATAATTGATTTTGGGACCCGTCCATGATATAGCCTAGTTGCCAGTAATGGATGAATGCAAAACAACAAACGAATTACCGTATCCAAATCTCGTGAGAACGGGAAACAGCAGCTGACAAATTTGCAACAATCGTTTAAATGCACGAATCTAAGCTGATCTAGCAGCGAATTGTGAGGTACCAAGTCCGAAATCCAAGGTGGGTTAAACATTTTTTTTTTTTTTACCAATTTCGTCCCCTTACTGGTAGTTTTGGTGTCATAATAATGTGACGAACTGAGACAGGCAGTACAAAACATTGGCATTCATTATTCTCAAGACCTAACCACAATATAGCCTATAATGAGATGATTTTGGACGCCAAGCAAGAAACACAAAACCTACCTTATTGATGATGAGAGGCAGTCCTCCTCCCCCCGACAGACGAAAACCCCATGGTGCCCCTCCGGTCAAGGTCACGACAAGTTTTTCAGCGTTGACCATGGTGCGGAGCGCTGGAGGGCGGAGCTAGGGCGGAACTTGCCGGGGCAGGGAGGCGTGGCTTCTGGGACACAGCTTGAGCTGATTGGCTGGCTGACTTGGGCAGGGCGCGTCACTCTAGATGCATGACACCTTCGGACCAATCAGAGCTATCCTTTTGTGATTAACTCCGTGTTACTGGTTCTTAGCTGTAAGAAGACAAAAACGGATAATAATTAAGTCTTGACAAATTTTTCTCAAGAACTATTTTTAAACCTCAGAAGTATAAGGGGGCATGGTAAGGTCAAACCGAATAGTGCTTATTATAGATTTGTATTATTTAAACGGCGTGAACCGGCAAGGCTCGGAATGAGGCTGGTTTGTTTCTGCAAAGTTGTTGAGATAGAGAGTGGAGGGATGAAAAGCAAATCCACCTTGCTGCCCGGTTGAGACAGAAGTTATGCTATACCTGAAACGTCCCTGTTGGCAAAACTCTTAGAAAGAAAAAAAAAAGCGCTATTGTCACGTTTCCAAAAAAATTGATGTCCATTTTGGTGCTCATTTCGTTTATTTCCACCCTCTCTTGAGTTTTTCCTCTCATCTTATACTTCAGAGGTTTAAAAATAGAATCTCTTTAGCTCCTGTTTATCATGTTTACCCGCCCCTGATGGTTTATAGATTAGCACTGGAGTTAAGATTGTTATAGTCTATGATTACAATGATCTAATCCCCATTCCCAAAGAGCAAAAAAACAAGCAACCCTAGCAAAAAAGAACAACAACACCCAAAAAGAAAAATAAACTGCACCTGCTTACGAGCACGTGTAAAGAAGATAATTATTCTGAGAGAAATTCTTGTGCAGTCATAAATCTACTTAAGAGTTACATCTCCGAAACAAGCCCGTCTTTTTTTTTTACCTTTTACAAACAGGAATATTCTCCCAGAAAGTAAAATTGTTAATATAGCCAAAGCATTATTAAGGTAACAGCAAATTACTGCATAGCACGCAAAACACATTAGTAGAAAGTGGATAGACTATCGACAGAAGGAGCATTTAAAAGAGGTGAAGGTGAATAATAATAATCTCTCTATAACGGAAACATGTGAAATTTTCAAAGAATAAAATACCCAAACTAATCATCATTGGTATTATTCATCTTCGTTGATTCTAGACTTACTATACAGTTTTCTACTCATGAAATCAGAGCTAAAAAGGTTAACACGGTGTTAGATCGACCTATGAGGCTTACAAGGAGATGCAGCTTAGCCAAATATAAGTATCACATTCACAATATCGGCTGTATCAGGTTTGGGCACTCGGCAGTGAAGAAGACTGGGTGATAAGTGGTGCACTTCTCAGCCAAACTTTAACCATTGCCCTTTCTACTCTGTTACCAAGATCGACGCGCTATCAGATTATACATGGAGTAAACAAAAAATAATAATGCTGCCTTGTGGGAGATCTCAATCGAAAAGGCCAAAGTGGAAATCAGGAATCATTTTGGAACCGGTGAAGGGTAGAAAGGGCCAGATGTTTAGTTCAAGCCGACCTACAATGTGCCGGCACTTTAGAGCTGCTATAGCACTTCTATGTCTATGTTTCAAGATTAATGTATAGCTCATTGGTTAATCCAATTCAATTATTATAATATAATATAATATTATTGCTTTAAAATTATTTTTACCTATAGTACTGTCAATGCCTTTGTAAATTTCGTAACGCTAAACAAATAATGGATTTAGAAGAAAACACAAACGTTTCATTTCTTAAGTTAGCCAAATATTAAATTACTTTCATAATTGTAAATGTTTCATGATGTGGTGTTTGAATGAAAATTTAATGGTCTCAGAGTGGGTCATCATTGTGAAGTATTGTTACATAAGCAATAACACAATGTCAGTAGATACTTCATTTTGTCTCTGGCAATCATCAATTAAACTTTTTCTTATAAAAAAAACTCACCAAAAAATTTTTAATTTGAAATATTTATAAATAGGTCTGAAAACCCGTTATATCTTAATGGTCTATACTGTTATTTTTTCTACATCTACTAGATACCTCTTCCATTAGAAAACATAACAGTATCCTCCTGTCGTTTAATACTCGTAGTGTACGTTGTATAGGTAATGGGTAGGAACAACACATAAAAGCTTGCTGCAGCACGAAAGATTTATCAGATACAAAGATCTATACAGCTGTAGGCTCCAGTCAACTGTCAGTGTTCAGAAGAACGAAGTATGTATATTTTCTCGTAAAGTCAGGAACGGTGTGTAAAACATAAAGATGCTCCAATGACGATGCTATAAGCATTGAATTGAGATCGTGGAAAATAAATATAACAATTGTTTGTACCCAATGACTACCGTTACTACGCCTTGTTTATTAAATCAACGTTTCAAAATGTTAGAAACCTAAAAATATATATTCAGAAATTTCATCCACTGGAAATAACTATACATCATTCCTGATCTCACTCTAAAAACACCAAGTCTTAAATAATTTATTACCGAAAAAGTGTCTCACAACGAAAAAAAAAAGATAAATATCTGCAAGCCCCACAACCTTACAATATAAGAGTATTTTATAGAAGTTTTTTTACTGTATGCTTAAAAAAACCAACCCTTTTTTAAATAAGGGTATGTAATAAAAATCATTGGAATATTATCAATTCACCCACACATGCAAAACGAAATATGAAATAAAACAGTCTACTTCTTACCTTAGCGCTGCCATTTGATTCTTTTAAAAGCTTAGGTGCTAAATTCACCAAGGCTGTCCAAGAGAAAGAATTACTGTTGTGAAAAATCTTCAAGTCCAGATAGTTCTAAAGAAACTCTCAAGAAAGACACTAAAATAATTGATTCCCTACAGCTGCTCGGTGTAGACTAAATCTAGATCCTAACAGTTCACACACTGAACGTGAGGGAAGTCAAGGTATACATATAGCTCAGGATCCTGCTTCAGCGCTCACCTTGTAGAGCTGGAGATGTTTTCACTGGAATATGTAGTCACGCAAGCGAAAGTACGAAAAGCAAAAAAAAAATCCCAGGCCAGTTAGGTACAATAATGCTATTAACGCGAGTTGTGTAACTGTTAATCAATTTACCTTCAGTGCTTTGCTCACCTATATGTACCGTATTTCTTATAGATCTGAGGGAAGAAGCGGTAAAACGTGTATTGTCTATTCGGTGGATTAAGTCTATCCACACACATTTAGGCTGCATAAACGTAGACGTCATTCAAGAGTTGTAATGTTTAACAAATGTGGTGCAGACAGACGGTCCAGGTGTGATTTGTTGTTTATCCCCCCCTCTCTCTCTCTCTCTCTCTCTCTCTCTCTCTCTCTATCTCTCTCCCCCACGCCTCCTTTCTTGTAGTGCATTATGAGGTAGGGTACAATGTAATTATTACCTAAAAAGAAATACTACGGTGTACCTTGGTGTTTATATTGGTGTTGTTGTTTATGTTGTTGTTATTGTTGCTGATGTTGTTGTTGTTGTTGTTGTTGTTTTGTTTTTATTGTCGTTAATGTCTTTGTTGATGTTTCGACTTGTTTTTATCATCATCGTCATCGACATCATCATTTTTGCTCATTTGAGGTTTCTATATAAGTTACTCTACTAGATCTGTCAACATTTCTCATACACACACGCTTTCCTTTTAAACCTATCTTATACCCGGCTAACTACCAACCCTCCATCTTTTAAGGTCTACCTGAGAGCTCCTAAACAAGACGACCTCTGGTTCTGCCTCCTCTTCCCTCGACCAGACCGTTTGCCCTTTCACGTGTAACCTCAACGGGCTTTCTGGCCGTGCCTGCATTTTCACCTGTACAGAAAACACAATGCTTGTTCAAGAACTAAACCATCTTCTTGCCCTCAGCGCGACTTCTCCTTCACTAGACACAGATCTACACCAGTTAAGTTAAAGTGCAGAGACGTGGAACATGTGTATTGCAATAATAACTTATAGTCCAACAATATTGATGTGTGTTTTACTCTTTATGTTCCTCAGGCAGCTTCTTACCTACCTTTGTGTTTTTCAAAAATACACTCCTACATACGTACTCTCTATCCCACCTCTATCTCTCCTCTCTCTCTCTCTCTCTCTCTCTCTCTCTCTCTCTCCCTCTCACTTACTTACACACACTCATACACACACACATCATATATTTATGAACATGCTCTCTCTCTCCTCTCTCTCTGTCTCTCTCTCTCCCTCTATCTCTCTTTATTTATCTATCTGTTTCCTCTTTGTCTGTTGTCTTTCCATTTGTACTTAAGTCATAATCCTTCGATCACTATGAATGAACTTTAACACAATCCCTTCTCCCCATCATCCAACATTAGTCACGTAATGATACTTTAAAGTCTGACCCAACTGAAGGACACCAAACCTGGAACCTAGTCAAAATCACCTGCCATCAACATTCCCATGTGGGACTTAGCTAGGCGCCTCACACCGAAACCATTCCTTGATCATCCGCATCATGGTCTTACCTACGTAAACCGGCAGGTTTGTTATGGAACACAGAGACGTTTGTTTGCTTTATGGTACTTTGTGAGTGCACCACCTCTCATCATTGTTTTACTAGTTTATACACTGCTCGTATAGGCTTGTTTTTGAGAAGTACGTTTTAGACACACTACTATGGGACAACGACAAGCCTAATGCCAATACTGTATGTTGGCTGGTTGGATGCTTAGCATACAGTTAAACCATTCAGAAACAGATCCCAAGACTGAAGTCTGACAATTATTGTCTCATTTTACCATGCATATACACAGAGGAAATACGTTTAATTAGTTGGTTGATTTTGTACGTCCAACGTCAGCTAGGTTATATTGCCGACAAATTTTAGGATTAACACCTGTCAAAGGTACCAGAACGTAAATTTTTGTGGATAAAAACCCACTGGCACTGACCAAATCGGTGAGTACAATGCCAAAAGATCAGGAATCGAACTTAGGACTACTGAATAGAAGCCATACACTCTTTAGTGTAGGCTACCTTGCTTCAAGTACATTGTGAAAACGCAGTCGCCAAATATAGGATTTAGTAAGTAAAATTAATTTGTCGAATGCAAGCAATTACTTTCTAGAAAGCTTTTTTTCAGCCCATGTTTGGACAGCACTAATAGTTATTGTTGATACACTGTAGTTTGTGGTCTAATTGAATTTCTTAATATACTCTTAAATCTAAACTGTTAACTGTTTGCTCCTATTCCTCTATCGTTCATGTTATTTTCACTCCTCTCTTTCTTTACGGTTTCTCAGTCTACCATTCCATAGTGTCTGATATGCTCATTGTGCCTTGTAAGTGTATGAGAGCCAAGTGGCCTTTCCCTTCTTTCAAGATCATCTTCATTTTCAGGCTGTGTTTGTCTTCTTCTGCATGTATCTTTTAATTATATCAATCCCACTCTCTCTCTCTCTTCATCTATCTGTGTCTGTTCTGCTCTTGTCTTACCTGTCCATCTCATTTTTATCATACTTCTGCATTTTCCCTATTCTGATATCCATTTCGGATCCACTTTTTATGTTCTCTTCTTATATGCTCCACTCAAAACTCTCTTACTCTTAGTCTTCCACTTCTTTCTTTCAATCAAGACTCATTACTCTCCCTGAGCATGTCAGCTCAGCTCATGCATCTCTCATCTTCACTTCACATGCCTATGATGATGTCACAGATCAACGACTACTGCTAAGTTTACTGCTGACTGACAAGTGAGTACTGGTAGGTGTAGGGGGGAGCGGTGGCCCTGGGGTAGAACATCGGCTTCCGACGCAAAAGGTATGGTTTCAAGCACTTGCGATTTCGCTCCCTACTGGTTGGATCGGTGTAGGTTTAATGTAACTGCCTGACAGAGGAGTCATGGTATCCCCGCCCTGTCTCATATGTGGCAGCACATAAAATTGTCAGGCATCAGTCTTGGGGCCCGTCAACAATATAGCTTGTATAGTGCTGATGTTAGACGTTAAATCAACTCAACTCAACCTGTAAGTGTAAGTAGTCACATCTTCTAACGAAGTGATACTGTATAGACTCACCAGAGAGTACACTGCTCATCCTTAATACGCAAGGCATGCACTTAGATAAGTTGCTAACACTCTAACATCCATCAAGATCTCAGATTTTTGTATGGCACCAACCCCTCTAGCCATCCATCCTCGCCTCCCCCCCCCCCCCCCTTCCTTTTACCGCGAACAACATATAAGCGCTTTCACCCACTCAATTTCCCAATCATCAATTTCCAAATCAATTACATTGTAATTAGAATATTTATGTTTATTTAAAAGGTTCGACCTGCCTTTTAATTAAAGAAGAAATTAAAAACATGTTTCAGAAACTTCAAGCGTTAGGCCGTTACAATTATCTTTTTGACTGTCTGTCTTTATGTCTGTGTGTATATTTGTCAATATCTCTCTATTTCCCTTTCTCATCTCTATCTCTCTCTCTCGCCCTCTCTCTCTCCCTCCCTCTCTGATCTCCCTTCGTTTCGTATCTCTTATATCTTCATTTCCTCTTTTTTGTTACCCCCATTTCTCAGCTTTGGTTGATTTTCTCTTGATCGTTTTTATGCCTATCTGCCGCGTCCTTTTTTTCCCTTGATTCCAGTGGTATTTTTCATACCCAAGATTTTCTAGCTGACGTTCGACTATCATATGGAAAAGATATTGCGTGCCATCGAACCTGACCTAAAAGCTCTCGACTTGATAATAAGCAACAACAAAAAAGCATTTCGCTATAATACGTCACTTGAGCACCTCGCACGCGAACATTGTTTATACGCCTTTGCTTTTTTATTTTATTAATAATTATGTTCTACCCTCCATTGTTTTTGTTTTGTTTTTTTATATACAGTTCTTGGTTGCCAAGACCTTACGCCAATCCGTCCTTTTGTCTGTCGTTACGAAAGTTTTAAGACTTTGGCAGAAGTTTTTGTTCTTTTCCACACGTAATTCTGTACTTGTTGTGTCGGTGTCAGTTAAGATTCATCCGCCAGCCTAATCTGTTGGCAAGTAACCAAACAATCCACCAACCGCCTACCTGACAAGACACCTCTAAAAATTAATTGAAACGAACTCGATCCATGACATGTTATTTCCAAGCTTAAGAAAACGCACGGAAGTTTGTGTATATTTTAAAAAATCTAAGAAACTTTGCCACAAGTAAAAAAAATTGCCAAAGTCGAAGGTGCTGTCACAACATCTGATAATTTTCTTTTTCTAAAGTGATCAAAATATTTACAAGGTAGCAAACATCAGCTTTGTCAGTCTCCCAAAAATATAGGTTTGATCTTAATGTAACGCTTAATAGATTATTGAAATGAAAGCCAGATGCCAGGTAAAACGTTGTAGGATAATAATAGGCAACCAGGCTGAATCAAGCACAAGTCGCTAAAATGAGTTTTAAGCTAGAACCCTCTAAACATTTGAAAATACTTTTTTGACTTTTCTCGATTTCCAAATAAGTTGAATATCTATGGTTCTAGTTATAATTGTTACAACCCCTTAAATAGCATTTAATTCTTTTTAAAACACTATGAATAACTCCAAAAGTCAAACTTCCGACTTGAGCCTGATTTACCATGGTTGCCTCACAATTATATATCACGATATAATACCAAAACTTTTTATTTTTTCTTATCTTTTTCAACTAATTGATTGGTGATATATTTAAGTCTTAAAACTTGTTGGAGTACTTTGAAGCTGAGAAATACATTTGTTACAATTTTGACTGCCACCACTTATAAATCAGAAAAGAAGAAGAAATAAAGCACAAACGAATCAAATCAAATCTCCCTGTGCCAGCAACTATTTCTTGATGCAATATAAAAAAATGCATAATGCCAGAGCAAGGCATAAGTGCGGTTTGAAAAAGTAGAAAAGGAAGTCGTACGAAATGCTAACACTGACTCCTATAACTTTAATAATTTTGCCACACTCAACTGAACATCAAAATCTAGAATAATATCATTAAAAGAACGAAGCGAATACTCCACTTTTGTCAACATATTAAAACACCTGGTTCTTATAGGTTTAGAAATTGGAGGTCAAAGTTAGAAGAATCACAAGAGAAAAACATAATCCTCAGCACGATATTATACCACTCAATGCCCAATAAGGAATAAACAGTCATATTTTCTAAGTTGGTTTTCACACACAGTCTGACACTACTTTACAGTTATATGAAGTATACAGACTCAATAAAATGGACCTAAACACATAAATACCTTTCAGACACTGAGCCATTTGATGTTCACACAGAAATAAAGATACCCGACAATAACCCAACGAGCATAATTCGAGATATTGGCAGAGAAGAATGACGGACTAATCGCAGAGAGGTCGGTTGGTTTGGAATCCTGCAAGGTCAATGAGAGACACTTGTCTTGAATTCGTGGCAGATTTCCACTTGAGGATAACGGACATATCAAGACTTAGGTTCATAAGTACAACGTTGCCGTAGGTTAACAGCACGTCTTAGGATATGATAATAAGATGGCTTAAGACTATTTTATGCTACCATGACGTTGTAACTACGATACTATAAACATTATTCTAGATATGGCCACTAAACAACTTATTAGTATTTAAATTGTGCGATTTCAGTAGTCAGATTATTTGGTTCTGCATGTCCAAACTCAGCGATCCGGACGGATCTTAAAACTAAGGTGCAACCTTAGAATTATTAAAGGGAAGGGGCATAAGGACTACTATCTCAACCAGTCACATCATTTCACTTAAGGTTGTTTGATAATGAAAATGGGTTGTAATGGAACGTACTGCATACTATTTACATACATATTCAAACAGATACGTAGTAAAACATTACGCTACTTAGATCTTAAAATTGTTTTTCATTTCAGTGGAAATATTGTAAAGCTATTATGATGAGTAATGATTTTTAAAGTTTGTTTTACTTTGTCTTTGTTTTGTTTAAAGTATTAATAAAGATTTTACCCTAACTTCTATTACCTTAAATATATCATTTTTAGTTGTTGAAAATAATATCGAAGTATTTTCCTTTAAGCATGTACAAATAATTTATTAATAACACTCGATTAGTTGTTGGGTTTCAAAATGATGACATCAGATGGTGTAATCAAGCAACTTTATAAATAAATAACCGTTTAACCGGAGAAATTTGTATTAAAGCACAGGAGAGCAGGGAGAGAAAAGAGCAAAAGAGACTACTGAAGGGTACCATGAGTGTAGTGCTTTGTATGATAAGATAAACCCCCTTCATCGTTTCCTTATCTTTAGATGGACGTCGAAGTTAGAAGAATCACAAAAGAAAAACATAATCCTCAGCACGATATATACCACTTAATGTCCAATAAGGAATATACTGTCACATTTTCTAAGTAGGTTTACACAGTCTCACACTACTTTACAGTTATATATGAAGTATACATACTCAATAAAATGGACCTAAACACATAAAATACCTTTACGACACTGAGCTATTTGATGTTCACACAGAAATAAAGACACCAGACAATAACCCAACGAGCATAATTCGAGATATTGGCATAGAAGAATGGCAGACTAATCGCAGAAAGGTCGGTTGGTTTGGAATCCTGCAAGGTCAATGAGAGACACTTGTCTTGAATTCGTGGCAGATTTTCACTTGAGGATAAGGGACATTATCAAGACTTAGGTTAACAGCACGTCTTAGGATATGAGAATAAGATGGCTTAAGACTATTTTATGCTACCATGACGTTGTACTTACGATACTATAAACATTATTCTAGATATCGCCACTAAACAACTGATTAGTATTTCAATTGTGCGATTTCAGTAGTCAGATTATTTGGTTCTGAATGTCCAAACTCAGCGATCCGGACGGATCTTAAAACGAAGGTGCATCCATAGAATTATTAAAGAGAAGGGGCATAAGGACTACTATCTCAACCAGTCACATTATTTTACTTAAGGTTGTTTGATTATGAAAAATCGGTTGTAATGGAACTTACTGCATACTATTTACGTGCATATTCAAGAAGATACATGGCAGAACATTACGTTACTAAGATCTTAAAATTGATTTAACTTCAGTGACAGTTGTAAAGTTATTACACACAGTGATGGTTTCTAAACTTCCATCCTTGTTTTTTTGCTTAAAGTATTAATAAGGATAATAACCTAACTTCAATTATCTTAAATATATATTTTTAGTTGAACTCTAAAATCAAACAGAAAAGAATAATACTTTTCTTTTGAAAATTATTTTAAAGTATTGTCCTTAAAGCATGTATAATTAATTAATAAATGACACTCGATTACCTGTTGGATTTCAAAATGATGATATCAGATGGTGTAATCAAGCAACTTTATAAATGAATAACCGAATAACCGGAGAAGTTTGTATTAAAGCACAGGAGGGCAAGGAGGGAAGAGACAATGAGAAAGACTACTAAGGGATACTATGACTGTAGTGCTTTGTATGGTAAGATAAACCCCCCCCCTTTCATCGTTTCCTTATCTTTAGCAGTCTTCAAACAACAGAGTAAAGTGTTGAGAGATTACATTGCCCTGAGTGTTTCATGCCAACTATTTATCTCAAAATCTTCGTGACGCTTATTTGGATTTTGAGATTCGAGACAGAATAGGACAGTTACATGTATCACTTGACAAAGCGTGACTAATCGATAATTGGGATTGTATCTTGACAAACACCGATAAATGCAGAAAAAAGACCCTTGGGTTAAAGGGGGTTATGGATTAAAGAGATGACGTTATTGTTTTGTTTTGTTTTTAATTCAAAGAAAAAAACTTTGGTAGTTAAAGCGTTCATTTTATTATTCGTCATGAGGTGGAACAGTGAAAAATAGACAGGATTATACATAGATACATGTAGATAGATAGATAGATAGATAGATAGATAGATAGATAGATAGATAGATAGATAGATAGATAGATAGATAGATAGATAGATAGATAGATAGATAGATAGATAGATAGATAGATAGATAGATAGATAGATAGATAGATAGATAGATAGATAAACAAATATATTTAGATGAATAGAAAGAAAAAAATGAAAAGAGAAAAGAAACACAGAAAAAAAAGATGGGGTGAGGCAGACCCACAGATGGTTATAAAGTACCAATAGTTTAGCGATAATAAAATACGTTTTTTTTCACCTAAAAGAGATAGAAAATGAGCTGGGTCTTCCATTAACAGAATAACGGTTTCATTGTTTCCTTATCTTTAGCAGTCTTCAAACAACAGAGTAAAGTGTTACGAGATTGCATTGCCCTGAGTGTTTCATGCCAACTATTTATCTCAAAATCTTCGACGCTTATATATATGGATTTTGAGATTCGAGACAGAATGGGACAGTTATCACTAGACAAAGCGTGACTAATCAATAATTGGGATTGTATCTTGACAAACACCGATAAATGCGGAAAAAAGACCCTTGGGTTGAGGGAGTTATGGATTAAACAGATGACGTCATTGTTTTGTTTTGTTTTTAATTCAAAGAAAAAACACTTTGGTAGTTAAAGCGGTCCTTTTATTATTCGTCATGAGGTGGAACAGTGAAAAATAGACAGGATTATACATAGATACGTGTAGATAGATAGATAGATAGATAGATAGATAGATAGATAGATAGATAGATAGATATATAGATAGATAGATAGATAGATAGATAGATAGATAGATAGATAGATAGATAGATAGATAGATAGATAGATAGATAGATAGATAAGATAGAGAGAGATGAGATAGAAAGAAAAAAATGAAAAGAGAAAAGAAACACAGAAAAAAAGATCTGGTGAGGCAGACCCACAGATGGTTATAAAGTACCAATAGTTTGGCGAAAATAAAATACGTTTTTTTTCACCTAGAAGAGAGAGAGAAAATGAGCTGGGTCTTCCATTAACAGAATAACGGTTTCATCGTTTCCTTATCTTTAGCAGTCTTCAAACAACAGAGTAAAGTGTTGAGAGATTACATTGCCCTGAGTGTTTCATGCCAACTATTTATCTCAAAATCTTCGTGACGCTTATTTGGATTTTGAGATTCGAGACTGAATGGGACAGTTATCACTTGACAAAGCGTGACTAATCATAATTGGGATGTATCTTGACAAACACCGATAAATGCGGAAAAAAGACCCTTGGGTTAAAGGGAGTTATGGATTAAAGAGATGACGTTATTGTTTTGTTTTGCTTTTAATTCAAAGAAAAAAACTTTGGTAGTTAAAGCGGTTTTTTGTATTATTCGTTATGAGGTTATGTTCAATCAATGCTTTTTTGCTGATGTTGGTCTTTGTTTTAACTTGAAATCGTAACTAAGATAGATAAGAGTTGGTGTACTTGTTTGTCTCATATATTGTTATTGAATTTTATACATTTAAAGGCATTCGGCGCAAGGCAAAAAGAAAGATTAATAAATAAATATTACAGATGTTCGAAGAAGTAGTTAGATATTGCAAAAACAACCCACATACTACAAGTTCATTACACCAATAGAACGAAACACCAGCCTGAGTTATTCTGACAAAAAAAACGAAAAAATAAACAGCCAACGATAAACTAATTAAAAAATCCAACAATTAACTAATTTATTATTTTAGTTCAGATTCATTATAATGAAATCTAAATAGAGAAATTTGCTTACGTAAAGAACATCCGCAACATAAATTATTGAAGAAAACAAACTTAGACTGTCGTATTTTTCTTATTTCTGGTAAAAATAATTATTGAATTTGGGATTATAGAATGTTTTTCGAAAAAAAAAGACATCCGGTATTAAAAACCACAGCACACTGCAAATTGTGTTCAATTATGAAGTTTGCGCAAGAGGTTCTTAAACTTGCGTTGTAACAACCTCAATTAATGAGTCTCTGCAGCTGATCTTTAAAAGACAATAAAAGCAATAAGAGAGAGAGAGAGAGAGAGAGAGAGAGAGAGAGAGAGAGATCTATCTATCTATCTATCTATCTATCTATCTATCTATCTATCTATCTATCTATCTATCTATCTATCTATCTATATATGTATAATCGTGTCTATCTTTCACTATTTCTATCCTGGATCTCTGTTGTTGTTTTCTCTTCTCACTCTCTTTTTCAATGTTAATTCTAGCTATGTCTGGTTTTACAAAAAAACGCTTTGCAGTTTTTCATTTCATAATTTATTGTTTGTCTGTCTCACTATTCTTTACAGTTTGTCATTGTCGTTTGCATTCTTGTTTTTCCTTTCCATGGATGACTACAAAATATCTACCTGTGAGTAAAACTAACTTGAGCCTTCATTAAAATTAGTATATTTACGTAAGCTTTAGCTATTATTTGTAGGTCTCTCTCTCTCTCTCTCTCTCTCTCTCTCTCTCTCTCTCTCTCTCTCTCTCTCTCTCTCTCTCTCTCTCTCT
>RQTK01000306.1:268113-302073 GCA_003991915.1 Elysia chlorotica
AGAGAGAAGGAGGGAGAGAGAGAGAGAGAGAGAGAGAGAGAGAGAGAGAGAGAGAGAGAGACGAACAAGATCGACCTACCTGAGGTTGTTGCGTTTTCTCAGCTCCTTGAGGTACCTGCCCAGCCTGTCTTTCCTCCTGCTGTGTGCTACAATCTACCAGGTACCTACCTGGTAGATCTAACTGCTGCAGTAACCGTAATGCAAGCCTGCCTTTTACCATCACCCGATCTCAGATAGAGAGAGAAAAGTTCGGGTGTGATGGAGTTCCCCATGGCACTGCTTACCTGCCCTTTCTCTCCCTGCACCCCCCTCTCTCTCTCTTTCTCCCTCTCTCTCTCTCTCTCTTTCTCTATCTCACTCTTTCGCTCTCTCTAATTCTCTTGCTCTCCTAACCTCTCCCTGTCTCTCTCTCCCTGTGTCTCTCACCCTCTACCTCAGTCTCTTTCTCTTGCTTCCCCGTTCTTTCTCTTTGTCTTTCTTACTCCTCCCTGTTACTCTCTTTATTTCTGTGTCTGTCTTTCTTTCTCATATTTGCCTACACCCTAATTCTCTATATCTCACAAATACACACACATACACACACACACACTCTCTCTCTCTCTCTCTCCATATCTCTGTATATATCGTATTCATTATATTCCGTCTGATCTCTCTTACATCAACTTGCTTTGTACCCTTTGTCTTTGTAGAACTTTTCCCCTCTAAACCTACCGATGTCTTTCTTTCACTTTACCTTTCCTTAGCTATGTTTCTCTTTGTACTTATCTCTGCGAATCTATCTCTCTGTATCTTTCCTTTCTTTATTCAATCAGTGCCTTTTAACACTGCCTATCTTCTATTACTATCCCTTTCTCCTCTTACCTCTCAATATCTCATTTTGCCCTTTTCTCCCATCTAAATAACAACAACTTTCTTCTACGTAAGCATTTCCTTCTTAATCCCTGTCAAATTTCGTTTCCAGTATTTCATTTCTCTCTCAAACACATTACTCCTAGTCTACACTATTTCTTCACCTGCTTTTCTCTTCTTGTTGCATTGACTGTCATTTCTACCTGTTCCTAGAGTTCGCCAAGTCTTTGTTTTGCTTCGGGAGAGAGAATTTCTGATGGCAATCTTTTCTGACGCCAAAATCGTGCCAAATGTGATGTTCTACTGTGCTCTGGTAGAGAAACTAAGATAGAGAAAGAGAGCGAGAGAGAGATAGAGAGAAAGAGACTTAGCGTCTCTATATAAATGTATCTGTCTCTGCCGTATGTCTATCTATGTATTCATCTATCTGTCTTTCTATTTGCCTTAATCCCCTCTCTATCTTTCTCTATATTTACCTTCCTCTATTTGACTAGTTCTCTCTCCTTCTCTCTCTCTCTCTCTCTCTCTCTCTCTCTCTCTCTCTCTCTCTCTCTCTGCAACTTTGTCGATTCACAGTAATAAAAGTATACAAAGAATTGTCAATATAGTCACATCACGACGCTAAAATAAAAGTTGTAGTCCATCTCATGGTAATTTAAATACAATATTGGTAATCGTATTTCATAAATCAAACTAACATTAACATTTATTTTAGTGCACGGATGCTTTCAAGAATGTGATGATTTGAACAGCTTGAAACAGCTGATGCGGTATTGAAAAAAATTGTGTGCGTTGATATATTTGTTTGTTTGTTTGTTTGTTTGTTTGTTTCAAACTTTTACAGTGGTGATCTGAGATGGGTTGTCCTATCCTATAAGAGAAAGTATGCATTTTTACTCCTGCAGATTGACTTTTCTTTTAATTGTCTAAAACGTAATAATGACATTATATAACCTTGTGCTAGCATAGTTCCTTGTCCTGTAGGATTAAGTAAATCGTATGAAATGAGTAAGATGTTCTTGCTAAAAGCTAATGTTTATATTTTCTAAACTTTAGCTTAAAAAAAGTGCTGAAACAGTCACACATGTTTTAAACTTGAGAATTATGTAAATTAGAATAAGAAATAGCCAGGAATAACACGAAATTCCGCGATCAGCTTCCAGTAGTATTGAAACTTGTACAGTATTGTACATAAAACATATTTTACAGGAATACAGGTCTTTGCAAAGATTTTTTTCTTCTTCTTAGATAAACAACTGTTGGAGATCCAAACAGAAAGGCCTTCTGTTGCCATCTTTCTCAGATATTCATCTGTCTCTCCCTTTTCTGTCTTACCTTTTCATGAAGAGTTCTTTTATTTTTAATAGCATAATTTTAATCCTTTTCGTTGTTTTTCTCTTCTTCCTTCCTCCCCCACCTCTCTTTCTTTATCTTCCGATCCGTTTTCTCCTTCCTTCTTTTCTCATTTTTCCCCTGTCCCTGCAATTCACGGTAACTCCCTGTTGTTCCTGTTAAAACCTTTGGTTCTCGCATTTTTTTATTCCCTAATCTTTGTCTGTCCTCAGCCTTGTTCTGTCTTATTTTTGTCCCGTAGATATTTGAGTCAACATTAGCGTTAGGTGTGAGGTATTGTCACCGCAACCAGCCCTTCTACCATACTAGGCCTAAACACTTTGTTCGACTTTAAGCGTAAAAGATGGGAGAAACACAATACTCTTTGAAAGGTGACATAGTTTAAATAAAAAGAATTAATAGGAATTTCTACTTGACAAAATTTGCACGAGTGACAGCAATCCTAGATCCTTTTAGAACGTATGGAAACTTCACAAGTTTATACCCGCTACTTAAAAAAAAAAAAATGTTGTCTTTTTTTTGTGAACACTATTTTATAGTTCCTTTATAGCTCATGGCTTTTCTGCGCTCGGGTTAAAAACTTTTGCAAGACGCGTTATGCAGTTCTTGCCCTTTTCTCGATATAACAAAAAAAAAAAAAAAATGAAATGTGCCTTCGATGAAATGCAGATTGTATAAAGGGCGCCTTCATCAAGCGTTGAAAAGATTGACGCTCTGAACTTTAGCCCATGTTTTGAGAAGCTCATGGGACAAAGTTACGTTTCATAAACGTCTAACGTGTGTTAAGTGCGTCTACGAAGACGAAAAAAGTAATAATACATAATTATCGTTTTTTTTAATATTTTTATAGGTGGTTATAAACAATTGTTAGGCAGCTGTGAATTTCTCGACAGGGTTGTGTACCTGTACACACTTTTGCGAGATGTCTTAACAGTCAAATTAGCGCTTCCAAGGATCTTAATTTATTATCAATTTCTAAAGAATATATGAAGACAACATACCGTAGGCCTAATGTGCTGTACCAGGCCTAAAAGCGAGAGAAACGAACCAGCAGTGTAAACTCTGGTTTATCATAATATTGTTATCAATTTAAAACAGAACACAAAATGCAAATCTAACTATTAAAAAAAAAAACACAACAACAACAACGTACGAGTATCTGATCTGTTTGGAAGTGATCAATATAACTATTAAAAAAAAAAACAAACAACAACAACGTTCGATTATCTGATCTGTTTGGAAGTGATCAAAGAAACAATATAATTATCAGGAAAATAGTATGCATGGCTCTTTTTTATGATGAAGTGTTTCAATTTATTATATTAAGAGACCAATAAAATTAGCCGATTTACTATACACAGACATAGCACGCATTGCTGCCCATCTCGATTTCAATTTTTAGGGACAAAATAATGAAGTTGTAATCAGTGCGTTTGCCAACAATGTTCGTGGAAATTTGTAATGTGTACTGTTATTCTGCTTTGTCGCTATTTTAATGAAGTTGTAATCAGTGCGTTTGCCAACATAGGCTTCTTTGTGGCTATTCCTAGAAAATATTTTTTTCATACATTTAGAGAGGAATAGCTGTTGGCACATATTCGTCCTTTGTTCTGGATAGACTAATAGGCTACCACTGTGTATCTGCTAATGGATTTGACAGGTTACGTGGATACTGATGATTTTGTTTAGTTTCCCATTATAAATTCTACCATGCTTTAAATTCCAATTAAATGTTATCCACTATGAACTTAACTTAATTTAATACGACAGAATGAGATTATGGTCTGAGCATTACCCAGACACCGTCATTATAAGCCGCTTGGTGTGAGAATTTTTTTCTTTCTTTTACTTTTTGAAAAAGAGATCTTCTGCACTTGCTCGGAGGAAGCAAGTAAATAGAGAGCAATGTTTATGATTGTCACGACCGCAACACTCATCGGTATTGCACACTTTAATTTACGATTGTTAAAATCCTATTGTTTCTGCAAAAGTATTATGAAGGCTTCTCGTCTTTGTTAATATAAAATGTTGACAGATAGATTTAAAGGGAAACAATTCAGTATAAAATACATTTCATGAGTTCCTGTTCTTTAGTTTTCTTCATTCGACATATTTTTTAAAATTTTATTAAAAAAAAACAACAAAAAAAAAAAAAAAAAAAAAAAAAAAAAAAATCTTTTAGTGACAGAACTTCCATTCAACATCCATTAATGTTTTTTTATAGTCTATGTTAGCCTAAACATCATCATCACACAGTACTTCTAAAGCAATGACACTGATTTTTCAATCTGTGTCTTAACTCTGAAATGCTAGTACTATTTATGTTTAATTTGGCCATACTAAAACGCACAGCCAAGAAAACAATTGAGATGCGTATTATTTATGTATTACCTTTGTCTCCTTACGCCAGGTCTGGGGTACTTTCTAAACTCTTTTTCCAACAGGAAAACCTAAGGTGACAAATAAGCCAGAAAAGAAAAGAGACAAGACGTCAGTAAAGGGGTATAACTGTTTATAACGTAAACTAAGGAATCGGTAAGTATTGCGTCTCTTATTTTCCAGTTTAAGGAGGCGGAAACAAAACAAGTTAAAGACATGTATGCAAGACAGGGCAGTAAAAAGACAAGCTCAGACTGTAGAGCGCTCGACTGGCGTACAAGAGGTTTTGATTAGGTATTCAGTTAGTACTTGTACTATGATTTTAAAACCTGGCTTAAACGAGTCCTTTACGTACATAACTATTAGACACACCATAAGGGCTTCAACAAAGATATTCTCCCTTACAAACATTGGTCAGAAACCGCAACCCTTGTTGCGAAGTTAAAGTAAAGTAAATTGAGGGTGCCTTTCATAAGGTCTAGGAGAACAGGAGAAGTTTATTTGAACGTAAAACACCTAATATCTTACACGAGTCTGTGATGGATCGTATCTCAGTCTATTTGTTTTAAATGTAAATCAAAATGAAAGTTAAAACGAAAACAAAAAAAAACAAAACACAAACAAACTCCAAGACCCAATCGACCAGCTACAATAACCAAAGAGACTGTATTGATCTAACAGTTGATATGGCCAATGGCTTTATTTAGAAAAATCTAACGAGAAAAAATGTATGTGTCGCAATTCATAACCAAAGCGTCAACCCAACCCTGCTCCCGCCTCCTTTTTAGTAGTAGTAGTAGTAGTAGTAGTAGTAGTAGTAGTAGTAGTAGTAGTAGTAGTAGTAGTAGTAGAGTAGTAGTAGTAGTAGTAGTAGTAGTAGCAGCAGCAGCAGCAGTATTACCGTTGTCTCCTTACGCCAGGTCTGGGGTACTTTCTAAACTCTTTTTCCAACAGGAAAACCTAAGGTGACAAATAAGCCAGAAAAGAAAAGAGACAAGACGTCAGTAAAGGGGTATAACTGTTTATAACTTAAACTAAGGAATCGGTAAGTATTGCGTCTCTTATTTTCCAGCTTAAGGAGGTGGAAACGAAACAAGTTAAAGACTACTTCTCTACTTCTCTCTCTCTCTCTCTCTCTCTCTCTCTCTCTCTCTATCTCTCTCTCTCTCTCTCTCTCTCCACTTTATCTCTTTGTTATATTTAGCATATCAATGAATACGCTCCTTTGATCTATGCAATTTATATTATGATTAATATGTTTGTAATTTCGATTACAAGGATTAACATTAAAATGATTGTTAATGTTAACCCGCTTAGCTTCTATCAATCCTACCAAACAAGGAGTCCAAAATGACTATAGGAGGTCTCGCTCTACAGCGATCCAATGGGCACAGGAGGGTTCGTTTTTTTTTACTTTGATCTTTTTCGTTTCCGAGTTGATGATTGAATATCATTTTCAATACAGTAGGGAAGTAAGGCGTCGTTGAGTATGAAAATAATTACTTTTCACTCTAAAAAAAAAAAATTATTGAGTGGGTTTGTTTTACGGCACGTCAGCATTGTAACGGCAGAGCCAAAATACGAGACTCCTAGGGCAGGAAACAATGAAAAACCGATTAAGCTTCCTACTAAAAAATTATCTAGATTTAATTCGAAATTCAATTACGGGAACAGCGGAGTTTCTTGCACAGAGATATATAGATAGATAGAGAGAGAGAGGGGGAGAGAGAGAGGAATGAGTGAGGGAGAAGGAGAAAGATAGAGAGAAATACAGAGATATGAAGAGTAGAAGAGAGAGCGGGAGACATAGTGAGAAGTAATGAAAGAGGTACAAAGAGAGAAAAATAGATATGAAGATAGAGAGAGAACACGGTAGAGGGAGTAAGAGTGCAAGAGAGCCAAAGAGAAGCACATAGGTAGAGAGAGAAACCTAGAGACAGTGGAAAAAGAGAGAGAGAGAGAGAGAGAGAGAGAGAGAGAGAGAGAGAGAGTGTCTCTCTCTCTCCCTCCCCTTTACCGTACTCTCCCCAGCCTTAGGCGCTACATTGATTTCCTATAATCGAACTTCTGCATCCGTTTTAATTGCTTAAAATCCGCCCAAACAAAACAAACTACTGTGTATCAAAATCCCTTGGCACGTATCGATTTGTTTAAAAAAAACTGCTGTCACTAACCTGTTGATGACTACATTTTGTTAATGCTATCGTTACGTTTGACAATAAACGTTAAATTGACACTATTGATGTACTTGAAGCATGTATAATTATAGTTGTTTTTTAAACAAACAACGCAATAGACGCTTAGTTACATCATGGGCCCATCGTAACAACCGCACGGTACCATCGATGTAAAACAGATCTTGATGGTGGGGACTTGTCTCTGAGGTACCCCTAGTTTGTTTGATGTTCGAAATCAATAATCTTTGGGTTGGAAACAGTAGGCCCTCAAATCAAAATTATAGAATTATGATTAACGTTGAGTGTTTTTTTTTCTTCGGTTGTCTTTAGCAACAATCACTTCCTAAGCTTACATAAAGACTGCATACTTCTTTGGAAAGAAAAGAGAAGAGAGAGAGAGAGAGAGAGAGAGAGATAGAGAGAGATAGAGAGAGGGAGAGGGGGGCAGAGTACATTCAGAGAGAAGGAAAATGACAGACAGACAAATCAACAGATATTTATATATATAGAGAGAACACATGAAAATGATATTAAATTAGTAGACAAAACACGAGTAAGTAAATAAGAGGAGTAAATTAAAGAAGTGAAGAAAAACGAGCGAGTAAAAGAACAAGTTAAATGTATGAGTGAAAGCACTAGAGTGAGAGTGATATAGTTAGTGATTTAGTTACAAAGAGGAAATATACGATGCAAATAATAGAGAACAAGTTAAACAGTATATAAAAGAGACAAAGGGGAAAAAATTGTGTTTAACTCAAAATATATTGCGCAACCTGTAACGATTTTCCGTAGACTGCGATAATGTTATCACGTCGGGGGTATAATAGTATTATCTCTACCCCAGGGCATACATGCATACTATCGATTCCTAATGGATTCAATACAGTATAATAGAACATTTTACAACATTGAGCTTATTACATGCAACGTAATCAATTTACTTGTAGAATTTGCCCGGCTCGTTAAAAAATACCCACTGTAACTCCATTTTCTATAATGGAAAACAACACAAACAAATTCATGATTACTAAATCTTGTATGCTGTAGATATCCCACAGTCATTTCCACACGTCTCCATTGCTTCGAGATGGCTATTTGTACTAGAACATTTTACAACAGTGAACTTATTACATGCAACGTAATCAATTTTCTTGTAGAATATTATTTGCCTGGTTCGTTAAAAATACCCACTGTAACTCCATTTTCTATAATGGAAAACAACACGAACCAGGCAATTACTAAAACTTGATTGCTGTAGACATCCTACAACCATTTCCACACGCCTCAATTGCTGCGAGATGGCTATTTGTACTAAAACATTTCCAACAGTGAACTTATTACATGCAACGTATTCAATTTTCTTGTAGAATAATTATTATTTGCCTGGTCACGTTAAAAATACCCATTATAACTCCATTTTCTATAATGGAAAACAACACAAACAAATTAATGATTACTAAAACTTGTGTGCTGTAGATATCCTACAGCTATTCCTCACACGTCTTCATTGCTTCTAGATGGCTAATTGTACATTTTACAACAGTGAACTTATTGCATGCATGTAATCAATTTACTTGAAGGACTACGTTAAAAGCACCCATTGTAACCTAATTTTCTATAATAATAATAAAAAAGGCAGTGATTACTAAAATGTGTGTGCTATAGATATTCTACAACCATTCCTCACACCTCTCTATTGCTTAGAAATGGCTATTTATACTTATCCATCAGTGGTACTCTCAGTCGATACTGGCTGGCGACTGCCATGCAAACATAAGTATGACTATACCAATACATTTTCTATCCCGCTTAATAATGCAGCATAGTACATTATTAGAAACGTTTTCTGGCTAAGAGGAAAAAACATTATATCACTCACTTTCTATAAAATTGCTAGTTTAAACGCATTGATTTAAAAGATGAACCTTATGTTCCTAAAATCAATTGAATATGTTGGGATTTAAAAAGACAATCAACGTAAATTAAGTAAAAATGGATTATCGACCTGCTAATAGTATAGTGATGTATTGATGTTGTTACTATGTAACGGCACGGTGATTAATTTTAGCTGTCCAATAGTGTACACTATTCTAACATTACAACAGCAATTACTTAAAAACGTTACCTACAATCTACTGTTTACCATTGGTGTGCAATATTTAAGTATTAATAATTTTATTTAATTTAATATATAAGAAAAAACAACTACTAGCTAATAACAGTTGCTCACTTTTAACCGGATTAATTCTATACAGACATGTAATACTTTGTAATCGATTACAGTCGCTTGTAGTGAGCATGGCGCACACAACAGTGACATCATTCTAATTCTTTAAATATACTGACTCTTACAAAATAAACACAATATCCGGTTAAATTTGCCACAATGAGTCAGTTTTTCAGGTGAGAAAAAAAATCAATTTGTGGAGGTAAAATTATTTCTTTTATGGTTGTGAAAAATGTTTGTACCTTGGTATTTCCACAAGTGACACGGGTGCATTATTTCTCTTAATAATTTTTAGAACACGAATTATATTGTTCGATTGGTTTAGATATTTCAAAATAATTAATTATCTTCAAAACAGCTGATGAGATAAGACCAAAACAAAGAGCAACATCTTAAGCAAAAGATTCACGTTGTCTGGCAATGTTAAATATGTCTTATCCAAACAATGCACGAATTTATAATATTGGTGTAGTTTGTATTGCGTAATAAATGAACAGTACATTTGTGAAGTTATTATATCGCCAGTAGGGTTATTACAAGTTATAAGGTCTACAGATGTTTTATTGCGTCAGTTAATTCAGGGTTAGTATAACTATAGCTGTGAGGCGAGACGGTTATTGATAACCTCTTCATTATGTCTTTGTGGGTGTTTTCTTTCTTTCTGCAAGAAAATGCTACAGATTGACATGTTGATCATTCGTGTACCTGTGTTTCTGTGGGAGGGAGTGGGGGAGGGAGCTGGACTGGCGCAAGTGGTAAAGTATTGGGATCCTAATCATAAGGTTCTCTATTCGAGCCAGGGATAATGCATCTACTAAACCGTAATCACTAATCTAAAGCTCTGTTAAAATTACATAAAAAGGCCACCAGTCACATCTTATTTTACATTTACTAAATTCAGTTCATCTCTAAGAGTTATTTCAGGACCAACCCGAAGTTCTCATAAACAAAAGGAATGGTCACAAAAATAAACAAAGGATTGTATTTAGAACTAAAGTGAGCCATATTATCAAAATATTGACACATTTTTTTCGCTAATAGGCTAGCAAGGTAAACAAAAAATACTCTCTGAGTATCATTCTGTCTTAACTATGACATTGATTTAAAAGAAAGAAATCAATTTTACTCTTAATACTTTATGCACAAATGTGTATGTTCACTTCAGTGAAATTGACGACTTTGCCTGTTATTTCGAGAAGTCTTGGCTCTAAAAAGGGTAATATTGATCTATATCTAATAAGTCATTACAATAGTTAGCTCAGATTCATACTCGAATATAAGTTTTTGTGAAGCCCACTCAGCCTACACTGCAACAATGATAAATGATCCAATTGTTCATACTATCTTAATGCTATAGTTCACTCTAAATACAAATTTTCGTCTACTTTGGTGACTTTGCCTCTATTTTTTGGAACCCTGGGACAGATCCCATGGGCTGTAGAAGTCGATGACCAAACCTCACTTAAAAACGTTCCTTTAGAGAAGGTGGACAACCAAAGAACAAAAAAAGGCACTGTTTATGATGTAGTGTAAGGTTGTCTCACTTAATGATTGCGTTTCGTCAGGGATATGGGGTTGAAGCAAATTCAAAGCTATGGAGAGAAATAAAGAGGGGAAAATAAGAAAGAAAGAAAGATAGATAAAGTTTGGACGAAATAGACGAAATAGAGAGAGAGAGAGAGAGAGAGAGAGAGAGAGAGAGAGAGAGAGAGGGAGAGAGGGGCCGTTTGAGAAGATTCAAAACACGCATTTTTGGCGAAGGGTTAGCAGCTCAGAAAACTCAGTCCACTTACTCACACAGAGGTGTCCACCGATTTCTATAAATAGCACTATTCGCCGACCTTCTCTCACACATAACAGCTATACTAAATGATCTTCCACTTGCATACAAGAAAACGTATTTGAACGCATTTTTTTTCAATATTTTTGCTAATATTATACCTTTTGATGGAGTATTGAGTTGGCAGCTCGGGCTGAAAGGGATTAACATGGTTTCCATCTCTCAATCGTTGATTTTTCTTGGGTTAGTGTTGATTGCGCATACTTTCAGTGTACTCGGTTTTCCTATTACATGTATTATGATTAACTCCAAACTTCGAACTAAGTGTTATCTTTGAGCCATAGATGCCTTGAAAGATCACATTAGTGCCTTTAATACGTGTATTTCCTTTGAACTCCCAGGATATTACACTCCCATCTGCAATCCAGTCAAAGGGATGATAACAACTTAGCCTTAGACTTTTCTTTTCACCGCCACTCCCAGGTTCTCATTGTCTCCTCTACCTGTTATCTCTCTCTCTCTCTCTCTCTCTCTCTCTCTCTCGCTCGCTCGCTCGCTTTTATCTTTCCAATTTCTTTTAGATTGTTATATAGTCATGTTTCTCAAAGATATTTACTTCTATACTACTTCTTCCCCTAAGTTAAATGTTATCTCTCTATAACCCCCTACTTCGCTCTCTCTCTCACTCACTCTCTCTCTCTCTCTCTCTCTCTCTAACCTCCTCTTCTCTCTTTCTCTCTCTCCCCCTCCCTTTCTCTCTTTCTTTCTCTCTTTCTCTCTCACCCTCTCGTCTCTTTCTCTCTCTCTCTCTTTCTCCCTCTGTCTGCCGGTGTGTCTGTCCCTATGCTCATGTTGTTTACTTCCTATTCGCTCTTTCTCTGCCTTCCTCTCCGTATCATTGTCCCGGCACCCCAACTTGCCATCGCCTATGCTAACAAGTAACCTCCCCCTCCCCCCCCCCCCTTCCTTTTCCCCCTGTGTTTACAGTGCGTGTGGCGCTCACCCGGGCGTGGCGGCAAACCTGTCACGACTAAGCACCAAAGCGGTCTAAGAATCATAGCGATAGAGACAGAGGTGAGGACAAAATGAGAGAGAGAAAGAGAGAGAGAGAGAAAGAGAGAGAGAGAGAAAGAGAGAGAGAGAGAGAGATAAAGTGAGAGAGGTTATTGAGCGGCTAAGGTTAAAGGAACGATAAAGGTAGAGAGAGAGAGAGAGAGAGAGAGAGAGAGAGAGAGCGAAATATTGAGAGAAATAAAGAGAGACAGAGAAACTGACAAAGTAAAAACTGGGTGATAGATCGTTACAAAAATATTGTATACACAGGTTACCAAATAAAAACCGTTTTCCCTAGCTCAAATCAACGCACCTCTTTTTTTTCTCTCAATAATAGTTTGCATGTTTTTTTGCACTTTTGCATGCCACCTCCTTCTCCCCTTCTCTCTCTCTCTCTCTCTCTCTCTCTCTCTCTCTCTCTCTCTCTCTCTCTCTCTCTCTCTCTTTTCCTACCCCGCCCATCCATAAATCTTGCACGCGCAAGACCCCCCTCATCAGTCTCGCTTCTTTAATTTTTGATATCTTAACGTGGGTGGTGTTGGACTGTACTGGCTGTGTCATTAAACCAGGAAACCAGGGCCGCGCAAAAACAACCAGAGACCTGAAGCTTGCGCTTGCGCTTGTGCAACAAGCCAGCACCCACCCATAGTCAGATCTATCGCTCCAACCCAGGTAAGGCCGCGCGCGCAAACACAGTCACAGGCACGGTGGGCTGTTGTCGCCAGTCAGCCATCACTACCGGTGTAGTGGAGAACTTACTTGTGTCGTGTTTTTGTTGTATGGGACGACACAAAGCAAGGGTGAGCAGTTACATTACAAAGACTCACTAGTCGTTAGGTCTAGACTGTTTAAACACATCATTCATTCAATGACACACAGGAGTATTTAAAGTGCTTGGGCTAGATCTAGATCTTTAGAATGATGCAGATGTAAACTTACTCGTGTCGTGTTTTTGTTGTTTGGGGCGACACAAAGCAAGGGTGAGCGGTTACACTACAGCGACTCACTACTCACTAGGTCTAGACAGTTTAAACACATCATTCACTTCGGAGTAAAGTGCTTGGTCTGGATCTAGATCTCTAGAATGATGCAGATGTAAACTTCCTCGTGTCGTGTTTTTGTTGTTTGGGGCGATACAAAGCAAAGGTGAGCGGTTACACTACCGCGACTCACTATTCACTAGACCTAGACAGTCTAAACACATCATTCATTCAATGAGACATAGAAGTGAATAACTAGGGCTAGATCTAGATCTCTAGAATGATGCAGATGTAAACTTACTTGTGTCGTGTTTTGTTCTTTAGGGCGATACAAGGCAAATGTGAATGTTTATACCACATCGACTCACTACTCACTACTTCTAGACACACCATTCATTGAACGAGACATCTGAGTAAAAAGCTAGGGCTAGATCTAGATCTGGATCTCTAGATGCAGATGTAAACTCTTTCAACAAAACACGCCCCTTTGTTAGCGGGTAAAATATTGATTATTATTGTTGAAGTGTAGGACTTGGTTTATTCGTGCACACAAGAGAGACTGTTGATGCTTTTGCACAAGCTGGATTTTAAAACCAGAGGTGAGTAATTCACTCTCTAAACAATTTTAGTTTATATCCTTTTTATGATATTGTTATTACTGGGTTTATTAGCCATATCGCTCATTACCATACATTTTAAGGGTTGATAGCGATAGATTTTTGAGAGACAAAATGATTCACGGATAAATAGCATTATATTTTGTCCCTCTTTTTGGCACACAAGTGCTAAACTAGACCTCAGAACGAAGACAAACAAAATGAAAAAAAAAAAAAGAAAAAAGATCTCATATGAAATTTTACAACGAATAGAATACGGAAATAAATAGCAAAGAAGAAGACAAAGAAAAAGAAAAAGAAGAAGAAGAAGAAGAAGAAGAAGAAGAAGAAGAAGAAGAAGAAGAAGAAGAAGAAGAAGAAGAAGAAGAAGAAGAAGAAGAAGAAGAAGAAGAAGAAGAAGAAGAAGAAGAAGAAGGTTGGTTGGGTTGATTTAACGTCTAGCAGCAGCACTATATAGGCCATTTTGTGGACGGGCCCCAAGACAGACGTCTGACAATTTTATGTGCTGCCACACACGAGACAGGCCGGAGAAGAAGAAGAAGAAGAAGAAGAAGAAGAAGAAGAAGAAGAAGAAGAAGAAGAAGAAGAAGAAGAAGAAGAAGAAGAAGAAGAAGAAGAAGAAGAAGAAGAAGAAGAAGAAGAAGATAAAGATACATGAAGTAATTTTTTTTTAGTAATAGTTTTATTTTGAGCTATCATGTATGTTTTTTATACTATAGACACAATTGACAACGTATAGAATGGTGTATCCACAAAAAAACACACCAAAAAACCCCACCAAAACAAACAAACAAACAATAAACAAAAAGCACAATAGGGATTGCCTTTAGAATGATGATGTGCATGGTATTCAAAAAGCCTAGTATTGTGTGCTCTATAATGTCACACTGCCCTGCATAAATTATGAGCTGACCTTCCATTAATCACACCTGAATGGGTGCATGTTATTCAACATTATACATCATAGTATGATACATTAAATTATAAGGTATACGCGCCTAAGCTTTACATAAATCCTAATCCCTTGACTTTTATGAACTGGACTCCATGATGAAGGCTGTATGGGTATGAGGATTTATATTACTTGTGTCAATAAACATGGATTATTGGCCCCATGTTAATGTTTTTCAGGTATAATCCCGTATTTTTTGTTTACGTAATGCACTATGTGAGGGCAAAATAATATTCCAAAAATGAGAGAGGTGGATAGATAAAGGGATAGTGAGAAAGAGAAAGAGAGAGAGAGAGAGAGAGAGAGAGAGAGAGAGAGAATGAGAGATAGATATAATAGAGAGAGGCAGATCTCTAAAAAAAAAATATATATATATTTTTTTTTTGTTTGTTTTTATAATTATAAGTTTCAACTGCCTTCTATGGTCAGCAATGAAGACACTATTTCATCTAATCATTGAAGATTGTAACTTTTCTGTTGCTTTATTCGGAACATACAAATAATTTGTTTGATTCTTTATCTTTTTGAGGACTATTTATTACGGGCTAGAGCTTTCTTTTTAGAAGTGACGTAGATGTGCCGTGTAACACGATTAATAACACACTCATATTTTTTTCCGGGTAAAAATGCAGTGGCAATTCGTGAAACTTAGATCAGCCAATACTATTTCTAATTAGAGTTCCGTCCCCAGTTGTTCCCTTAATATATGGATGCAAGGGCATCAGCATTAGCAAGCGCTCGAATATCGGGTCTTTAGTTTAGACGTCAAGAGGACTACCTACATAGTTCTCCAGCATCCATACCGTCTAGTCAATGAAGAATAGAGTTGAGTAAATATATAAGATGTAAGGCCCTTGGAAGTGTTCTATTGCAGCTGCTAAGACATAGACTTTTAGAACTGCTCGTGAGTTCAAAACCTGAGGACTCATTAGGTGCATGTACATGCACTATCAATTTTTGAACCGCTATTTCCAATTAAAATTAATTAAGATATGAAGTCCAGTGAGTTGCTGTGCAATTAAACAAAAGCAGTATTGTAACTGACTTCACTCACCAGAATTATTTATTTGTAATTTTTTCCATTTATATTTATGTGCTATTGGGAAGACTGATCAGCACAGGATGGGTTAATCTAGTCTCTAAAGAAGCTCTACAAAAATCATACCCATTTTTACAGGTCTCAAAATTGTAGATCTGCTTTTCAAAACAATAATAGTATAGTTTTCGTTCGTAAATCAGACTAAGGGAAGTTATATCTTTTAAATTAAAACTGAGCACAGGTTGAAAGACACAAACACAATTTCAACTTGACAGTGTTTTAATCACGTATCAATGAGTATATAACAAGCAAAACAAATGCCTACATACATTGATCGTATTTCATACATTATTCATGACCAATAAAAAGCTAGGAGCAGTGTCTGTGTAGTTTCAAGTTTATTACACCTCATATTCACGCAAAACCCAAATAAAGGTAACATAATTATCCAGATAAAAAAGTAACACGGGAAAAAAGAATAACAGGAATTATGAAAAAAAAACACACGAGAAAACAGAAATGATTAAAGCATAGACACACAAATCTCAAAATGAATGGAAAAATAGAACGGAGACAATACACGTAATTATTCAGCTAGGTACCGAGTACATGTAATAGAAGGTCCAGGGGTGAGTGCTGACCGTCTGTCATTGTAGCTTTTGTTTATTTCAAATATGAAGACACACGCATGTCCTGGACAGGTGTTTGGTTCTAATCAATACTTCCGAGGTTGCTTTGTCCTAAAAAAACAAACAGCTGGGCAGTGGTCACGAGTGGACATCGCAGGACAGACGGTAAAATTACCACTCTTGGTTGCCAAAAGACTTTCACTGATACATGTGTTCTTGTTGTTTTATTTTCGTTTTGTTTGTTGTTATGTTTTGCTGTTACACCTGTCTTTTTGTAGATTTTGAAAGAAAGGATGTTTTTTAAAGTTTCGACATAATGGTTATACATTTCTAGGTCTAATTTGTTTTAAAAAATTACAAGAAGAGACGTAATTAAGCAACGTTTAAAAGGTATTTTACTTGACAACTTTATTAACGTCATAATTGGAATCCCGTACTTTCGTCAGCATCTGGTGTAAAATTGATGAAAAAAAGCAAACAAACTATAAATATGCATTTCGAATCAATGCTTCTACCGCCTTTCCCCTGCTTGGTATTTTATTTTATGTCATAGCAAAGTTTCTATTTCAAGTGTGCAATGTGTTGTATCAAATAGTGCAGGAAGGTAATCTAACTTTGAAAGTGGTAAACAAAAAAGTACAAAAACACAGCCACAAAGCTAAAGTTGATGTAACCATAATCACTTCTTGAGAGAAATAATGTGAGACTTCAAAAAACGTTATAAAGGTGTATGTAGTTTAAATACAACATCAAAAAGTACTGGAATTTCAGTGACATAAGCAACGATGAGCAATATTGACATTTCATAAATATAAAATGATTTTATGTCAATGACATAATTATTAAAACGATTACACATTAATGCAAGCGTCATTTCAGTGACACTCAACTATCGAAAATAACACCAAAACGGCCAGTCCTACAATTAATGAAAAAAAAAAAAATTAATCTTTGGCATAAGCGTTCGATAATTGTTATGTTATTTCTTAAAAAAATGATGATTATGATGATGATAATGATGATGATAATAATAATTACTACTACTACTACTACTACTACTACTACTACTACTACTACTACTACTACTACTACTACTACTACTGCTACTACTACTACCAACAATAATAATAAAAAAAAACATCGACAACTTTGGTGGTGATTATCTAAACCATTTTACAACACATAGCCAGCTAAGCGTGTCACTACACCAGTAATTACAACTAATACCGATGCTTAGTAGGTTAATGCGAGCCAGGGACCAATAGCCTGCAGCGCCAATGGTACATTACTGTAGTACTGATAATTGCAAATTCTAGCGCTTTGAAGTTGCGGCGACAGCTGTATTCGAACGCATCTTGCAATAAAGATTGATTGGATGATTCATTTAATTCTGTTTCTTTTTTTTGTTGGCTTGGTGTTTGGGAGTTTCCAGTGCGTTATCTTAAAGTGCAGCATGAATGTGCATTTTGTTTTGCGGCGTAGGTGTGAGTGTGTGTAGTTTCCTTTTTCGAGATTTTCAAATAATACTATAAGACATTGATCGTATACGATGAGGGGGCATCAATATATGAGTTATTAGATTGCTCACACTATTGGATTCTGCTAGATTGGTCACACATATTTTTTGACTGGCAACAGATCAACCTTGGTGTTAATCATCGATCATGTTTCGGTTTGTACTTTTTTTGTTTGCTTCACCTTGCTTAATAATCAAGTATAAGTTTTCTCTAAACGACGATTAAACTAAAGCCCTTTACAATAAACCAATGCAAATTGCATAAGTTATGTTCACTCATACAGACAGTTTTATCACCCTGGTACAATAAAAAATTTTTAATAATAATTATTTACACATATCAACACAGGAAAGCATTTCATGTTTTATTTTAAACAGGAAGGGAAAAGGTTTTTTTAAACGTTGGCAGGTATACTTTCCATACCTCTGGCCCAGTAAAATATAATAGAATAGTCTCTGCACCCACGATAAAACAGTGCGTAAAGTTGTAATCAATAGTCTAGACATTTTGCTACAAACCATTATTATTATGTCAACCCATAGATCTGGCCCATTAAAATAAGGTAGAATAGTCTTCACACCTACGATAAAACAGTGAGTAAGTTTGTAATCAATAGTCTAGACATTTCGATACATAACATTATTATATGTCAATCTGTCTATCAGTCGTTGTTAGCATATATAATTAATCTCACACTCAATGTGTATGACTTGGTGTTAGGGATGTCTCTCTGAGTGGATCTGGCTTTTCTAATTCTACTCTCATATTAACTCTATCTCTATATTTCTCTCTCGCTCTCTCTCTCTCTCTCAAGTTCTCTCTCTCAATGTGTTACTCTCTCTCTCTCTCTCTCTCTCTCTCTCTCTCTCTCTCTCTCTCTTTTCTCTCTCTCTCTCTCTCTCTCTCTCTCTTGTGTTTATCTCTCTCTCTCTCTCTCTCTCTCTCTCTCTCTCTCTCTCTCTCTCTCTCTCTCTCTTTCTGTTTCTCTCTCTTTCCCCCCGTTCGTTCTCTGTTTTCTCCGTTTCACTTCATCGGCTTTGCTAGTTCTCCCGCGCCACTTAAAAAAAAACACCTCCTCGACTCTTCCACCTCTTTCTCTCAATCGGCTGTTTATGCTGCTCAGTCTTTCTCCCTTGCACTCTCTCTTCTCTCCCTCTTTCTCTCTTTAACTTAAACTACCCTCTACATCTTTTCCCCTCCTCTCCCTCCCCCCTCTCTCTCTCTCTCTCTCTGTCTCTCTCTCTCTCTCTCTGTCTCTGTCTCTGTCTCTCTCTTTCTTTCCCTCCCCATAACCATGCTCCCCCAAGCCTCGGGCGCTACATCGATTTCCTATCATTGAACTTCTGCATCCGTTTTAATTGCTTAAAATCCACCCAAACAAAACAAACCACTGTGTATCAAAATCCCTTGGCACGTATCGATTTGTTTTAAAAAATTGCTGTCACTAACCTGTCGATGACTACATTTTGTTGATGCTATCGTTACGTTTGACAATAAACGTTAAATTGACACTATTGATGTACTTGAAGCATGTATAATTATAGTTGTTTTTTAAACAAACAACGCAATAGACGCTTAGTTACATCATGGGCCCATCGTAACAACCGCACGGTACCATCGATGTACAGATCTTGATGGTGGGGACTTGTCTCTGAGGCAGCCCTAGTTTGTTCGATGTTCGAAATCAATCATCTTTCGGTTGGAAACAGTAGGGCCTCAAATCAAAATTATAGAATTATAATTAACGTTGAGTGTTTTTTCTTCTTCGGTTGTCTTTAGCAACAACCATGTCCTTAGCTTTACAACTTTATGATATTTACGCAGAATGTAATGTAATAACAAATACATGCATGTCTCCCTTTGCACAATGAACCTCGTTTCTACCCCCTCATAATGTCTCACTACTGACATTACACATTAACACTTAAAAAAAGAGTTGGTTTATCATTGTTTGCTAAATCTCTGGAAAAAACATCTCCCTTATTAAATAATTTTGTCAATGGAACTTGATATCTGTCAACAAACCGATAAGCAAGCTTACGTTTAAATCTGCCGGAAAATGAAACATGTCCTTACTGATTGCTAGAACATAATGACTGCATACTTCTTTGGAAAGAAAAGAGAAGAGAGAGAGAGAGAGAGAGAGAGAGAGAGAGAGAGAGAGAGAGAGAGAGAGAGAGAGATAGAGAGAGGGAGAGGAGAGAGAGAGAAAGAGAGAAATCAGACAGAGAGAAGAATAGAGAGATAGAAGAGAGATACACCTGAAAATGATATTAAATTAGTAGACAAAACACGAGTAAGTAAATAAGAGGAGTAAATAAAAGAAGTGAAGAAAAACGAGCGAGTAAAAGAACAAGCTAAATGTATGAGTGAAATCACTAGAGTGAGAGTGATTATAGTTAATGATTTAGTTACAGAGAGGATAATATAAGAATGAAAATAATAGAGAAAATGTTAAACAGTATATAAAAGAGACAAAGGGAAAAAACCATTTTGTTCAGCTCAAAATATATTGCGCAACCTGTAACGATTTTCTGTAGACTGTGATAATGTTATCACGTCAGGGGTATAATAGTATTATCTCTACCCCAGGGCATACATGCATACTATCGATTCCTAATTGATTCAATACATACAGCACAATAGAACATTTTACAACATTGAGCTTATTACATGCAACGTAATCAATTTATTTGTAGAATTTGCCTGGTTCCTTAAAAATACCCACTGTAACTCCATTTTCTATAATGGAAAACAACACAAACAAATTAATGATTACTAAAACTTGTGTGCTGTAGATATCCTACAGCTATTCCTCACACGTCTCCATTGTTTCGAGATGGCTATTTGTACTAGAAAATTTTACAACAGTGAACTTATTACATGCAACTTAATCAATTTTCTTGTAGAATATTATTTGCCTGGTCACGTTAAAAATACCCGTTGTAACTCCATTTTCTATGACGATACAACATAAAAATTTACAAAATAACTAAAAAAAACGTGTGTGCTATAGATATTCTACAACCATTCCTCACACCTCTCTATTGCTTAGAAATGGCTATTTATACTTATCCATCAGTGGTACTTTTAGTCGATACTGGCTGGCGACTGCCATGCAAACATAAGTATGGCTATACCAATACATTTTCTAGTCCGCTTAATAATGCAGCATAGTACATTATTAGAAACGTTTTCTGGCTAAGAGGAAAAAACATTATATCACTCACTTTCTATAAAATTGCTAGTTTAAACGCATTGATTTAAAAGATGAACCTTATGTTCCTAAAATCAATTGAATATGTTGGATTATCGACCTGCTAATAGTATAGTGATGTATTGATGTTGTTACTATGTAACGGCACGGTGATTAATTTTAGTGTCCATAGTGTACACTATTCTAACATTACAACAGCAATTACTTAAAAACGTTACCTACAATCTACTGTTTACCATTGGTGTGCAATATTTAAGTATTAATAATTTTATTGAACTTAATATATAAGAAAGTACAACTACTAGCTAATAACAGTTGTTCACTTTTAACCGGATTTTTTCTATACAGACATGTGATACTATGTAATCGAATACAGTCGCTTGTAGTGAGCATGACGCACACAAGCTTGAAACCGATTCATATTCTTTAAATATACTGACTCTTACAAAATAAACACAATATCCGGTTAAATGTGCCATAATGAGTCAGTTTTTCAGGTGAGAAAAAATCAATTTGTGGAGGTAAAATTATTTCTTCTATGGTTGTGAAAAATGTTTGTACCTTGGTATTTCCACAAGTGACATGAGTGCCACAATTTTCTTCATAATCATTAGAATATGGATTTAGACCAAATAAAAAGAGCAACATCTTAAGCAAAAAATTCTCATTACCTGGCTATATTTAGTCAACCTTATTCAAACAATGCAGAGGTTTGTAATATAGGTGTTGTTTGTATTGCTTTGGGTTTTTTCGGTATTCATGTGACTAACGCGGTTAATAATAAATGAACACTATGTTTGTTATAATTTTATCCCCAGTATGGTTTATTACACGTTATAAGGTCTACAGATGTTTAATTGCGTGAGTTAATTCAGGGAAGTATAACTATAGCTGTGAGGCGAGAGGGTTATTGATAGCCTCTTCATTATGTCTTTGTGGGTGTTTTCTTTCTTTCTACAAGAAAATGCTACAGATTGGGATGTTGATCATTCGTGTATTTGTGTTTGTGTGGGAGGGGGTGGGAGAGGGAGCTGAACTGGCGCAAGTGGTAAAGTATTGGGATCCCAATCATAAGGTTCTCTATTCGAGCCAGGGATAATGCAACCACTGAACCGTACTGTAAAGCTCTGTTAAAATTACACAAAAAGGCCACCAGCCACACCTTATTTCATATTGACTAAATTGAGTTCATCTCTAAGAGTTATTTCAGGACCAACCCGAAGTTCTCATAAATAAAAGGCATGGTCACAAAAATAAGCAAAGGGTTGTATTTAGAACTAAAGTGAGCCATATTATCAAAATATTAGACACATTTTGTTCGCTAATAGGCTAATAAGATAAACAAAAAATACTCTCTGAGTATCATTCTGTTCTAACTATGAAATTGATTTAAAATAAATAAATCAATTTTGCTCTTCAAACTTTATGCACAAATGTGTATGTTCACTTCAGTGAAATTGACGACTTTGCCTGTTATTTCGAGAAGTCTTGGCTCTAATAAGGGTAATATTGATCTATATCTAAAAATCATTACAATAGTTAGCTCAGATTCATACTCGAATATAAGTTTTTGTGAAGCCCACTCAGCCTACACTGCAACAATGATAAATGATCCAATTGTTCATACTATCTTAATGCTATAGTTCACTCTAAATACAAATTTTCGTCTACTTTGGTGACTTTGCCTCTATTTTTTGGAACCCTGGGACAGATCCCATGGGCTGTAGAAGTCGATGACCAAACCTCACTTAAAAACGTTCCTTTAGAGAAGGTGGACAACCAAAGAAGCAAAAGAATTGCGATTTTTTACAATATGCTGTAGGGTCATCTCACTTAATGCGTTTAGTCAGGGATATGTGGTTGCAAATCCAAAGCCGTATAGAAAAAGAAAAAGAGAAAATTAAGACAGAAAGAAAGATATATAAAGAGTGGACGAAATAAATTGATAGAGAGAAAGAGAGAGGGCGAGGGGGAAAGAGGAAAAAGAGAGGGAGAAGGGTGAAGAGACATAGAAAGAAGAAAGAGAAAAGGGGAGAAGAGCAAGAGAGAGAGAGAGAGAGAGAGAGAGAGAGAGAGAGAGAGAGAGGGGGGAGAGAGAGAAAGAGAGAGAGATCAAGAGCGAGGGAAAGAGACTGACAGAGAGAGAGAAAGAGAGAGAGAAAGAGAGAGAGATCAAGATAGAGGGAAAGAGACTGACAGAGAGAGAAAGAAAGAGAGAAAAAGAGAGAGAGAAAGAGATAGAGAGAGAGAGAGGAGTGGAAGATGTGGTTGAAGCAGGTAAGGAAATAGAATTATAGATTGCTAATTACATAGAGCGGTTAGATAATAAGCCAGGTGCTTAAAGACACACAGACGGATCTAGTGGTAGATGCAATGGTAATGAGAGAGATGGCCAGAGATAGATAGATAGAGAGAGAGAGTGAGAGAGCGAGAGAGAGGGGGGGGGGAGAAATATGTAAATGTATAGATTACTAATTACCTTCAAAAGATAGTTTATCAGTTGGTTTTTTAATAAACAAAAATAGATACGATTTGAATATCAAACAGTTTCGAATAAGAGAGAGAGAGAGAGAGAGAGAGAGAGAGAGAGAGAAAGAGAAAAAGAGATTGAGGGAGAGAAAGGGAAGCAGATACATTCGGACAGGCAGTTAAACAGAAATAAAGAGAAATACAAGATGGTTAAAGAGAGTTAAATACTTGTAGATATTATATTGTTGGAAAAATAGTGAGATAGGTGACTGAATATTCAGAGGTTAAAATATAAACAAGTCGTAAATGATTAGAGAGATTAACAGGTAGACAGATAGGTCTGCTATAATCATGAAGGCAAAATAAATGCAAGGGATAGACATAAAGACATAGCGGTTATGCATATAATTGTATAGCGAAGTACGCCCTAGTCAACCCTCCCACCCTAAACCTTTGCTATAGAGGTTATGCATATAATAGTATAGCAAAGTACGCCCTACTCAACCCTCCCACCCTAAACCTTTGTTTGTCCATGTTTGTCTCTATCTTGACCACCGGGCAAGCTGTTTATCTTTCTTAAGCCTGATCAAAGTCAACTAAAAGCTCTCGCGTCTGGACCTCTAACTCCTCTAAGCCAGGGACTGGAGACACCGACTAGCTGTTAAACGTAACCACAGCAATTTGGCTACTAACTACATGTAGATACTTCAGGATACAAAGTGCAGGTACATGTACTAACTTACTAAGATGATGGGTCTGAATTAGTAGCATCTAAAGTGTTTAAACATTTATGTTCATTTCTGACACAACGTCGTGACTACCTCTTTGTTTTTAAGATTGCTTATACCGACATAAATTAATATCATTTCTACCAATATTCAAGAGTATGCTAATAATGTGCGTGCAATAAAGTTGCATGCCTTCTCTGCTTAAAATGGGGTGTCGAAGTGTGACTGTGCTTTGTCACTGCTTAAGGAAATTTCTACAAGCTTAAGTTGTTTTTGTCAACCAGTTGACATAATATTATAACGCTTTGTTTAATCAAAGAACTATGAGCAGAGCTATGATGATTTTGGTGGCTTCGAATAATTTTTTTGTACCAGGAAATGTTGTTAACGTGCGTGCCGCCATATACTAGTTGTTCCAAAAAGTACGTTAAAGTAGTTTTTTTTTATAAATAATATAAACTATTCTGGGCACAATAGTTGCTCCTTTCATAATGATGCAAGAGTGTATATATCCAACAGGAAAAGTTGTATGTGATTTAGCAACGAAAACAGTGAATTATAGTTGAATTAATTGGTAGTGGAAACAGAATGATTTTCTGCTGAAAATACATACCCCTTTATGCTGTCTTATGTGGATTTGAATATCAATAACTTTTTTTAATTATCAAGTTCATTTTAATCTTTCCATAGATGAGTATCTCTAATGCAGTGATGCGAAAACGTATAGACGTTCATGTTGTCTTTTCTCATCGCAATCCATTACCGAGAATAAGTTAAGATGACATATTTTGTATATCAATTGTCCATAAGGCTTTAGTAATGTACTATTGTCTTATTGGGAAAAAGGGTGATTTAAATGGAAAACAATGAAGATAAATTGATAGAAAAAAGGTAGATAGGTAGATGGATAGGTAGATATATAGATAGATATATAGATAAAAGGGAGAGAAGGAGAGATAGAGAGAGAGAGAGGGAGAGAGAGTGAGGGAGAGAGTGAGAAAGAAAGAGGGAGAGATTGAAGAGGTAATAGACACAGAAAAAGTCAGAGAGTTATAGAGAAAGTGAGGTCCCTCCTTGGTATTTCTCCTGTTTAAGCATCTATATCTCCCAGTTTCCTTTCAATAAATATATTTCTTTTCCTTGAACTAAAAAAAAAACCTGAAGACCACTTACAATATGCTGGGTCAATCTGTTTTGCTCTCCTGATAAGAGTCACACACTGGACAGGGCAAACAGTACCGGATGGACTTAGGGCTTAACGGTCATGTAATCTGACCCCAGCATCCACTCCTACATCTCTGTCGCTGGAACTGTCCATCATGGTGAAGCCCGGAAGAAGAGGATTTTACACTCCCTATAAAAGTGCCAAAAGAGCGACAATTCTCTTGAAATCAAACCGTTCTGCACCAAGTGAAATGGAGAGCAAAACTGATATTAGAAGAACCAGAATAATAAAAAAAGATTAAAGCAAACTAAATCAGCTACTATGTTAAGAAAATGAAATCGGCAAACATACAAACAAACAAACAAACAGCAATAACAACAACAACAACAACAACAACAACAACAACAACAACAACAAATTTTGCCAGCTGTCAAATCGTACAAGATTGTGTATTCGATAATAATAATACTTGACGCGAGAGAACAGAACAAGAGTTGTTGTTGTTGTTGTTGTTGTTGTTTCAATGCACAATATACACCAAACTTATTTTTGTGCATTGCAAAAATAAAACACAAAGCTGAAATGAGTCTTTACCATGTCAGTGAAACCCTCCATTCTGGCCTCTAAAATTGTGGTCTTTTCAGGAATTGAAATTGATCCTATTATACTGGCCCAGGGTCAGGTTTGACCACGGACCAACCGTTGAACAAACACTTGAAACAGACCTGAGGGTAGCGCACCCTAGATCTAGTTGTCTTAACATCATCGCCCAGACATGTAGTTCTAAGCATAGGGTCGTAAGTACAACATGGTCGTAAGCTTACTTGTCTTGAGCCAAAAGAATGATGAGGCTTACGACAAGGTGTAAACTACCAGGACGTTGTACTTACTACCCATAATCTAGAAATGCTAGTCATGGCCGAGTCCAAGGGCTGAGATGTTCCCATGGGTCATCATTACTTGAGATGACCAGGTTCTAAGACTGGGGTTCGCGTTATTCAAACTGGAGTCTTATGGTCTTGAGAGTCTTGGGGTAGTCTTTGTCACTGCTCCATACCGCAGTGATGGAGACTGAAAATGAGCGAGAGAGAGAGAGAGAGAGAGAGAGAGAGAGAGAGAGAGAGAGAGGAACAGGTAGAGAGAGGAAGAGACTCATAGTTAGAGGTTAAAAACAAAAAAAGAGCTTGAGATTGAGAGCAGAATAGATCGATAGGAAAAAACAGATCTATGTTTATTGTGACAGCCCTTACGCCACTAAATGATCTACATCTACATAGTTGGTTTTTAATGAACAATTCTAGTTTATTTGCTTCATTGTACACTTAACACATTTTATTAGTATTACCTAATAGGCTACAATAGTAATATATTTCTTCACTCAATAAACAACGATTTTCCCATCTTTCTATTCACCACTTGGCAACGCGTCTGTGCATTTTTGACACATCTCATAATAACGTCGTCCAAACATGTCGTGAGGTTGCATCTCGTAAAATTCCTCTCTTGGTCAGACAACCAGTCCAGATGTTTCAATCCAAATAACCTTGGACTGGTCATGCAATGATGCTTTGACCATCATCATCCAAATTCTATATAGAACTCTTTGTCTCTCTCCCTCTCTATCTCTCCAAGTCTATGCCTATCACTCTTTGTCTCTCTCTGTCTATCTCTCCATGTCTCTCTCTCCCTATCTCTCTGTCTCTCCCTGTCTATCTTTCCCCCTCTCTCTTTCTCTCCCTGCCTATCTCTCTCTCTGTGTCTCTGCCTGTTTCTCTCTTCTTATCTCTCTGTCTCTGCCTGCCTCTCTCTCCCTATCTCTCTCTTTGTCTCTCCCTGTCTCGTTCTCCTTATCTCTCTGTGCATCTCGCTGTCTCCCTCTCGCTCTGTGTCTTTCTGAGTGTAACGTCTTTTAGAGCCCTATTGCCATCACCGGAAAGTACTTAATTAGATTATGTTTTCTTTGTTTCGCCAACGATCTCAAAACATACTAATTAAACACAGCGGATGGAGAGGGGTGCGGGATAAATCGTTAAAGGGCTATATCACAGAACCTGATACTCATTAAAGCTTAAGTTATTTGGCTTTGCCACCACTCAATTCGAAACCCAAAATCAGTTAAACGTTTATTTGTTCCATTTAATTTTCTACTGGTTTGGTCGTTGTCAGTATAATATGACCGACTGAGACACAAGTCACTGAATCCGGCACTGTCTCTGTGTGATGGCACAAAAATTGTTAGATTTTAGTCTTGGGAGCCGTCCACAGCATAACTTACATAGCACTAACGTTAGACGCTTAACAGCAAACTCAATCTGAAACTGAAACTTGACACCATTACCAGTCCCTCAAACACGGCCAACAATATCCCCATTTTGCCTCCCGACTTCCAGGATTTAATGACCCTCCCTTCCACCCGAGCAGATCAGCGTGGGAAAGTAACAGGACGAAAAGATGTTTTCCTGTTGAGGTGATTGATCCGTTACAGCAGGGCAACCCAGAAGTAACTGTTGATGGCGAAACTGGCGGAAATTATTTCCCTATTAAAGCTCTCAGTAGTTAAAGAAATTAGGAGTTGACATTTGTAAGGACCCATTGGTGCTTGGTACGTTAGCCTTCTTAAAAATATTAATCTAGTTACTGCGTTGTTTTTAGTACACACTTAGACGTAAGATCTCTTGCTCTCGATCTAGACTTATTTCTCTCTTTTTCTCTCCTCTCTCTCTCTCTCTCTCTCTCTCTCTCTTTCCCCCTCTTTTCTCTCCACAATGTAGTTTTTCTACCCCTTGGTATTTTTCTTGACTCCTTTTTCAGTCCTTCTATTTCACTACTTGTAAATAGTTCTCTCTGTCCTTTCAATGTCTCTTTTGTGCTCTATTCAGTTCACCCTTCTCTCTCTCTCTCTCTCTCTCTCTCTCTCTCTCTCTCTCATAATAAGCAGGATAACTGTATTTTTTACCTTGCACTCTCTCACCCTCTCCAAATAATCCAAATGATTTTCCGCTTTTACGGGAAAATTACGCCCCTGTCACTTAACATCACTTTCATCTATTTAAGTTCATTAAATGGCTTTTTATTTGTTAAATATAATGATCTTTAAGAGCAAACACGTTTATCCATTGACGGTATAGTGATGAAAGGGTAAAGCGTACGCCTTCTGGTGAAAAGATTGTGGGTTCGATCACCAATCTGACTGCAGCGATTTTTCCTTACTGGTTACTTAAATGGTTCTCTTCGTTGAGCCGCTGTGGGTTTTTTTCCTTGAGTTTCGGACATTGAGCCGCAGTAGGCTCAAGCTATATGGTTTTTTTTTTTTTAATTTAATTTATCAATGAAAAAAAATTGATCAAATTGGGCTGTGCGTCCGGTTCTATAATTATCCGCGAAGTAAGTCAGTTAATCTTAAGTGATCGGTGAAAAGATTTGTTATTTCGATCAAGCGTCTTGTCAAAATATACATTTATTTTTTTGAGGCCTTGAAAACGTTTAACCAAAAGAGAACAAAAAAAGTATGTGTTCAGTTCTGTCATTTTGGTGATGTAGCTTTTACAGAAGATAGTCTTTTTGGTTGGACAATTAAACAAGCGTTCCATGGAAATATCATCAATGACCACAAGACGCCTTAATGATAATCTCTTTTAACCCACACATTATTGTTTTCAGTGATAAAAAATATGCACCGTAGCTGACATGCTACTACTAAAAATTTTAAAAACTTTGACCAAACTGCTTTTTACCGAAACGCTACTTAACTCTACGCCCCTGTTTAAAACCATTTATATAACTATACGAGGTAGTTGCCAAGAAGACCAGTTTTTGCTAAAGCTACCGATGATGTAATGTCAATTATTAAATCTCACGACATCAAAGTAACCAGGGGTGTCCTAAATTATACACCAGTGAGCTTTACAGGACGATCTGAGCTACATTCAGCTACGTTTGCCAGAAGTAATTTTGTTTCATTCAACTTCCACTTTCGGATATTTTTAAAACTCTACGACAACTCTATTGGGCGTAACTTTAGAACTGCAAGTACTATTTTAGATCTCAACGACTCTTCCATGGTCGGAACTGGAAAGATCAACGCGCTCTGTGCCAAAAATCTCCGAAATCTAACACATGATGGAAAGCCAAGGTTCTAAATTAAAAAAAAAAAGTACATCGCCTAAAACTCCAGAAGAATTTTATAATTATATAAAAGACAGATTGGCACCAAATACACAATTATAAAAAGATTCAATTTTGAAATATTAGGTCGAAGTCCCTGTACGGTTTGGTGTTTAATATTATAAACGCTTTCTATAGAACACAATAAAACGACACTGGAAACAATTAAACAAAACTAATTACAATAGACCAAAGACGAAAGTAGAAGTTAACTAGCTCTACTGCCACAAAAAATGTAATTGATCAAATAATGATACAGTCGCATAACGTTATAGTACTATAGTGATCTAGTTGAGATTTTTGTTACAAAAGTTAACTTGAAAAACAGTACTTTTATATTAATTCTCTCTCTCTCTCCCTCCCTCTCTCCCTGTCTCTCTCTCTCTCTCTCTCTCTCTCTCTCTGTGCCTTTGCTTCTGGGTCTGTCACTCTTTATTGCTCTCTGTCTGTGCGTCCTTATTATTTCTTCATCTTTATCTATTCTAAATAATTATATGAAATTCAAATCCTTTTTGTTATCTCCGGCACTCATGGAGGTTTGAAAAAAAAGGGAAATAATTATGGTCTAGTGGGAATGTTTATGAGAACCAAATTAAAACTAATGTTTCTATATTTGACAAGTGAATTCTGAATTGTCCCCTCTTTGCCCTTGCTATTGTCAGGAGAATGATGTCCGTGTGGGTTTTGCACTGGGCTGTTTTGTAGGGTCGCCCTGGAGCCAATTGGTTACCCTCCAAACAAGGACTTGGCGCTCGCACACTTCACACTGCCCAGGCAAATACTGACTTTCTTTCGCTATCTTTGAGCAATTTTCGCGTTTGCAAAGAGAGAAGAATGTTATACCAACAAGAGAGGTGGCTTCAATTGAGTTTTTATTGTCTCACATAAAAATTGCCATCTCTGTTTATTAAGGTTTTTGAAACAAGAAAAAAATAAAAACAAGTCAGTATAAAGTATGCCCTCCTGTTTTGTTTTCTCTTTCGGGTCGCGGTAGCCGTGTGGTGGTAGAGCATCAGTTAATTATCCAGGGGGTACGCTGTTTGAGCAGCGTTTTTTTTTTACTTACGACCAGTGTCAGTAATAATGTAACCGAGAAAGTTCCATGTACCCCATTTTGGGGTCGTATCGTCTTTAATTTATTTAAGATCTAGAAGGCTTTAAACTCAGTTGAACTGTTTTCAGGTTTTGGATTAGCATCTAAAATGATGCCCATGTCCCACATGATAAAACATTTTTCCTGAAACTTAAAGGAAACCAAGCTAGTCCAAGATTATGTTGTGGAGACTGTCGGAGGAATTATAGGCCCTGATTAACAAAAGTTTTAAAGAAGACCTCTGTATATAGCTTTGACGATTCTAAAAGCACTAAAACCTTCTTTAAAATCTAATTACAGCAAAGGTGGATAAACTCATCACTAAACTACATTATGAAACAACTAGAGGCAGAACTGCTAAGCTTTAATCATTAAAAATCCCTGGGTATGTTCCCCGCTAACGTCACATAGACACACCAGACTACTCCCAATGACTTTACATGACAGGTTAATGATAGAGTTGAGATCTAGACTCGCTAGAGGATCATATTTCATACAAACCTAATTATTCTTGAGACGACAGTCATTAACAGGCGACTGTGCCAGTTGGAAGACAATCATTTTGAACCTGTGCAGGCTTCTTCTCGCCATTTGTTGATTTAACAAGTCATTGCCCTCTCTCCACTTGTCGATAGAGCAATCATAAAATGTATGATTAGACTACGCGTATGTGTTTTGGTATGGCTGTTTAAGCGCTTATTGTAACTGGATAAGGACTTAAGGATAGAAGGAGAAGAAGAACAAGAGAGAAAGAGAAAAAGGAAGAGAACGAGAGGGAGAAAGGGAGAGGAAGAAAGACATGCCGCTGGACTTTGAGACTTCAGTGGTAGCCATCCCCAAAACACAGGATAATTATACATTATAGAGATCTCTTTGAAATGAACAAGCTCTAACAACAAAATAACTCAACTATAATATATATTTATGATTTTACCAACATAAAATTAAAAGTTAATGAAAAGGCATTTTTTTAATAAATCACCAATACTGTTTTAACCGTTATGCATTAAACTATTTAAACGATGTGTTGAAATTTTTTTTCAGTATTGAAAAGGGAAGCTTATCAATATTAATACAATTAATAAGAGCATAGGTACACATTTTAAGAGTTTATGAAGGCTGGCCACACATTTAATTTCTGCGGTGGAAATACAATTTTCAAATGCCCAGAATGTCATTTTTATTAGTGTTATTAGGAATATATTTTCATTTTATGGCAGACCTATCGCGAAAATATAAAATTCTATTTCTTCAGCTGAAGCGTGCCGTCTGAGTAATTTGTAAATGATTTATCAGATAAGCAGAGTGACCACTGGTCGCCAGCTGTTGGTCTTTGGGTCTAAGCCACTGACCGCTAGCTGGACAACTAAATGACACTGCCTACTATTTGTTTGTATTGGTGATAATCTCGTGTTAGAAGTCTGTAATCAATCTAGAGATGAAGAAGAGGTGAGATAGGTGTTACTGTTGTAAATGTGATTGAGGGTATGTGTGAAAAGCAGTAGTTTGTTTCCACTTACCCAGTATAATTTTTTTAACATTTAAAGGTAAGCTTACACATTCATAGTTTATTTTGTAATGCTTTGAAACTTTGATCCATGAGCTGTTCGATTTTATAGTTACTCGAGTAAATGTTTTACTTGTAATTTTACTTCTAATACTCCATGTTACTTATAACTTTTCTTTGAGCATAAAATGGGAAACATTTAATTTCAGTTTTATTGTACTTTCAATAAAATATTGACGAAATATTTATTAACAGACAGGTAGACTGCCATAAACAATACAAATTAAAGTTCATGACATTATATTATCTCAGAACTTCAGGAGAGAGAGAGAGAGAGAGAGAGAGAGAGAGAGAGAGAGAGAGTTAGAAAGAGGAAGAGATAGATATACAGATGCATATAAAAAGAGAGAGATAGAGAGAGAGAATATTAGATAACAAATAAGAGAGAGATAGACAGGGAGAGAGAAAGGAAGAGCGAGAGAAAAAAGAGACATAGAGGGAAACAGAGAGTCAGAGACCAATGCTTTTGCTAGGCGTAGTGAGGAAAACTTAGCTTTTAATAATGGTTTTAGAGACATGTTTCCGTGTCACCGCTGGTTTCAGTCTGCCCGTGTTCCTTTAGATTCGGTCGATTTTCGATTTTGTCTCATTCTCGGTATTGTCTTTCAATCCGACTATACTATAGTCAGATTGAAAGATAGTTGGAAAGATAATATCAAAAATAAGACAAAATCGAAAGTCGATCGAAACTAAAGAAACACGAACAGTTTGAGACAAGTGGTGACAAGACAAAATGTCTCTTAAACCATTCCGAATTGAAATCACATCGCATAATAAAAAAGACCTGGACCATGAAAATTAAGTTCGCCTCATAATGGCCGTTAGAGAGCGCTGCGGCGGCGCGGCAGGCTTGGCTGTCTGATTGGTTATTTGCGAGACCTGGGGAGGGTCAAGTCAGGACCAGACCAGGTAAACGCCTGTGTGTGTGCGGGGTGTGTGTGTTTGTGAGTGTGTGTGTGTGGGGGGGGGGTGTGTCCTGTCCTCAACTTGAGACCACGCTGTGAAAAGTCAGGTCAGATTGGGTGCCTCCACCCTGCCCCTTATAATTTTATCTCTCTCTTTGTCTCTCTCGTGCTCTACCCCCTCTCCCGCCCCGTCTCTCTGTATCTCTCTCTATCTCTCTCTCTCTTTCTCTCTTTCATTTTTCCCGTTTCTTTCTTTATGCTTTCCCTCTCTCACACTTTTAAACTATCTAGTTCTCGGTCCCTAAACCCCTCTTTTTTATTCCCTATTCTACATCTCTCTCTCTCTCTCTCTCTCTCTCTCTCTCTCTCTCTTTCTCCTCTCTCTCGTCTTCTCTTCTCTCTTAACCTCGTTAGTTTCCTTTCCGATCCCTTTTTCTTCAATCCTATTTTCCTCCATCTCTCTTATACAGTCTCTCTCTCCCGCTCTCCCACTCCCTCTCTCTCCAAGCCTCCTTCTTACCCCCTCACCCCCAATCTTTTCCTCCGCCTACCCTCCTCCTTCCACCCTCTCCCTCCGCCTCCTCCTTCCGCTCTCTCCCTCCCCCCACCCCACCCACACACTCTTCTTCCGCTCTCTCCATCCACACCTCCCCTCCCTCTCCATCTTCTCCCGGGAACTGGGGACGCGGCGCGCTCAGCGGTACCTGATAAACATGTCACTGTAGTCACTGTAGTCACCTCGCCTCCCCTGGTCACATCTCACGAACATCAATGATGGTAAAATAACGGATAGGAGACTTGTTCATGCGGAAAACACTTTTAATTTCTCTTTTCTTCAATGGAATTTAATGTAATTCAGAGACCATTTTTGTGTGAGAAAGGATTACCTCAAGGGGAATACGTTTTTGTTTTCCTTTACCTGAAGGTGAGTACATGTACTAGGTACTAGGTACTAATAATTATAATTCTTTTAACATTCTTAATAGAGTTGACAAGTTCTTGTTCACCCATTTTCTTTCTCTTTATCCATGTATCTCTCTCTCTTTCACTCCCTCTCTCTTTCTCAATATCTATGTCTGCCACCTCTCCCCCACAAGCAT
>RQTK01000306.1:304119-315099 GCA_003991915.1 Elysia chlorotica
GGAGAGAGAGAGACAGAGAGAGAGACAGACAGACAGACAGACAGACAGACAGACAGACAGACAGACATACAGACTGATTGACAGACAGACAGACAGACAGATAGACAGACAGACAGGCAGGCAGACAAACAGACAGACAAACATAGGTATAATTAAAAGGGAGAGGGTGACAGGGCAAAGGAAACCAGGCGGCTATGCGTATATCTCAGTGTAGTAGGCCTACGCTACAACTTCACAAGGTGTGATGGGTACCATATTTTACTCTTTTGTTGGGCTTTACTCAGCAAGAGCTTCTAAAAACCTGGGAGTGAATTTACATGATAAATGCCCATGTTTTCATGGTTTTTAGCGCTAATCGTTAATCCAGTATCGACCTAATACATGGTAGTAATGGCTAATGTTTATTTTCTAAACACCTCCCGTTGGAATAATAGTGTTTGAAGAGAAACATTTTAGTCTTGTTCAAACCGACGGATTATTTTGTTTGCGATCATTATGCTTAATACTCATAGCTCTACTCTTTTTGCTACTCTCGCTCTATCTAATAATCAGGCATTGAAATTTTAAGAATTAGAATATACTACTGATGTTGCGTAGATAATTATAATTAACTGAAGTATTCACTTACTTGACAGTGCGCTATGTGGGGGGTGGGGGGGGGATAACTGGTTTAAGTGGTAGAGCGTTGATGTCCAGATCTGGGATCCTCGGTTCGAATCACACGATCGGCAGATTTTTTGTCAGAATGCATCCCCTGTAACTGGTTTGGTCTGTGACCGGCTGAGACAGGAGTCATGGTATCACCGCCGAGTTTCGTGTGTTTCAGCACATAAAATTGTTAGACATCAGTCTTTGGGCCCAATAGCCTAAATATCGCTAACGTTGGTCGTTAAACCTACTTAACTCAACGCGACTTGACTGTGGGCTTGGTGGTACAGTGTAGTATAGAATTTGGGATTTACGAGGCGATTACATATGACATATTCACACCCTCTAGGTGTGAGATTTTCTGATCGCTCATTGGGGTTCTCTAAGTCTGGGATATAACTATGACGTGCATCAGGCAAAAGTCGTAAATTAGATTTTTCGGGTTATTCACGGCTTGTTTAAAAGCTTCAAATGCACAGTAAGAGGGTGAAACAAATTTTAACTGCACTATGTCTAGGACCAGTGATATACAACTAAATTTGTAAATAAAAAAGTCAATATAATAGTATTATTAGATGTGTAGAGGAATCTAGCTAAAAACTTAGCTTTATTAGCGACTTGTGCATACACCAAGGTAGCCTCACAATTCTGGTACTTATCAGCCCTGTCTAGCTATGGGCATCATATGCCCAAGTCTTTCACTTAACAACACCCGAACGGTTGTGATGGCAACAGACACATCTAACCGCTGGATTGTATATCGATAATGTCGTCAGTGTGGTCTATCGATTGGGTAAATGGGCACCAATTTATTTGCCAATATCTTTGGTAACCCGCGGCAAACAACGTCATAATGGATCAATACCATAGAGACATTGCTCAATCAGAATATTCATTGAGAGGAACACGCGTAAAAATGTAGAAGTACACATGACAAATCAACTATCCATAGAGGTGGCAGTTTGTAATACAGAATAAACTTTTGTCTAGATTTGTTATAATAGTTGAACTTGCAAAGAATATTTTTTTTTTAAAATAACTATTGTTACCTTTATGTTTCGCCGGTTAAAAAGTAATGGTCGCACACCTGCACTTAAGATTGCTTACGCTTAGATGCCTTGTCTAAACAACAAACAAAATATTTTCCCACAGAATAGATCGGTCAAGGTTATAGGATTACGTAATTTAATCTTGTAGGAACTGAATCATTTTTTTCCATATCATAAATTTTTGCGCGTCGCGATCTTGACATATTAAATACGTTTTTCGAGCACAGTTGCTAAATTCTCCCAAACATAGGGAATGTTAGAGACAGAGACACCTTAAAGACAGCACGCCAGTCTTAAAGGGTAGCAGTAATAACACCCTATACCTGCCAACCCAGTTTTTTCTTATGCAGCGGTAGTTGTTAAATCTCTCATAAGTGTGTAAACCATACGCTTTTCATTTTATTGTTGTTGGTATAAGAAATAAAACCACGGAACTAAACGCCCGCTACGTTCACATAGTATCGTGTATACAATAAAAAAGAGGGCGTTTTAAATGTTCTATTGTGTATGTATACACGACGTTATATCACATTTTCACAATTATAGCCTTAATCCATAATAGCAAAGAAAACGAGGGAAGCTTATTTGTCTGTGCATTAGAAAGTTACACACACACATTATAATTTGAGATACATTTGTATCATAGAAAACCCGATTAAATATTTTTCAGGCTGAGTTGATAAAGTTATGCGAATATCTTCCTAGTTGGGTCATATGCGTTTTATTTTGGTTATTTACTGAAAAATTTGACCAGATAGCTTTATATATGACAGTTAACCTTTATATAAAAAAAAAACTCGTACCGTACTGTAATTGATAACGAGGTCATTTCAAAAGTAAATTAAAACCTTTAAGTACATTTGTGAATGAATAACAAATCCGTTAGTAATCAAAATGCCAATGCACCATTTGCGGGGCATTGACCAAGTAGCTATGATTCATTTATAGAGCTAAATTAATTTTATAGTACGTAAGCATTTTTCTATCTATGTGATTCATTACCACTGCAAAATGTCGTGCAACACAGTCATATTAAGTTCTGCAGATGAAACGGTGAAGATTTTACATTATTTTTTTCAATTGATCAGGTTTGTGGGTTTTTTTTGCCAAGGCTATCACTGTTTCAGCAATCAATATCAATTATGGTGATTTATCACATTAATCCCACTCTTTCCTCTAGAATTTGTAGAGATAAGGAGTTTTATTCAATCCGCTCTTTCAAAAAAAAAAATCACGATTCTGCTTATTTCATCCATGCAACCACAGTCTTCGTTGTGGTCGGTTGTTAATTATAATAATTTTTATTTTATTTTACTAACACCAGTTGGTGTGTGTTTGTGCCATTGATTATATAATCAACCCAGAAGTAATAATATTGGATTTTTTTTAATCTATTGCTTCAATGTTGTAGAATCAAACTAATTAACTACACCACAGGGAATAATTAATGAAAATCATTTTTAAAGTTTCCAGACGATTTAACGCTATTGGTTCGCTCATTCCTCCTTGATTAATCTTTTGTATTAATATTATCTAATGATGTGTGAAGGTAAAAATGCATCGGTATACTGCATCGAATCACGATTAAAAAGTCTGGATATGGCGCAGTAGAACGCCTTAGAATTTAAAGTTAAAAACGGAAAGAGTAAAAATAAAAGCCACATGAAGAACTGGGAAATGAAAAAATACATTTCAAAACGGATTTCAAATCTGAAACACATAACAATTCCTGATTGCCTGATAATGACAATAGAGCAACAACAACAACAACAACAACAACAACAACAACAACAACAACAACAACAACAACAACAACAACAACAACAACAACAGGAACAATGATTATAACAATAATAACAATAACAGTATAAATAGCTTCACTAACCAGGGGTGGGGGGATTATAAATACAACAGAAAACACGACGACACAATAGCGATTTCCATCCTATCATTGTGTTTACTATGTCTATGTTCCAGGCAATTTTTGAATGTCTGTTCTTACAGTTACAAAATAATATTATTTAATTCTGATGTTTCGTTTTAACGACTACATTAGACTCACTTCTATTTCTATAAAAGGTGTACTTTAATTCAATCACTAATGTACCTTTAATCTATTCACAGTCTTTCTATGATTGTAAGAACCCATCACGCTCCGGTACCCCATATATATGAGCCACTGAACATGCAGCAGGCCATCCAATAAACAATAATAGTCTATTATGGCCACCGAGTGCATAACCTGGTACTTAAGCTCTGTTGGCCTTTCCCTAGTTAGGTACCCATGACGAACTATAACTATCAATTATCAAGTGCTGTTACTGAACTGACGTAGGGTACTAGTTTGTTCAGGTTGGAGGGCGTAGGATGTTTAGGAAGGAGGTTTGAGTTCGGTCTCAGTGGGGCTTTCATAAAAAAAGTGTGCATATCATGGACCACTAGCATGATTGTTAGCTCGAGGTGCGTTTTTTTCCTGCTGTTTGTCTGTCTGTCTGTCTGTCTGTCTGTCTCTCTCTCTCTCTCTCTTTCTCTCTCTCTCTCTCTCTCTCTCTCTCTCTCTCACACACACAGACATAGTGGGTGCACCAAGAGATGTCTCAACATGTTATATTATACTGACAACGACTCAACCAGTCGAGAACAAGGCTCGGGGGCCTCGATAACTTAGTGGGAGCTTCACCATTGTGCCACCTCGTCCACTAGCTACATAGGTGAAGTTTGAGTTTGATGGTTAGCGCCCAACGTCAGCATTATATAGGCTATATTGTGGAGGGGTCGTAGGTTTAACGTCTGACAATTTTACTTGCTGACGGTAAAAAGACGGTAACCGGGAAAATGAATCCTGTCTCAGGCAGTCACACTGACACCGACATCTTGTTAGTAAAGTACGAAAGTGGACAAATACGTTTTTGACCAATTGTTGGAATGATTATGCGTATGTGAGATAGGATACCTAAGGCTGGAACTTTTTTCTTTTAATCCTGTTAAAACGCTGTTTGAAGAATAAAAGTAACGGCTTAATTATCCTCTCACATTTCATGCTATATTGCTCATGACTACCGATATGTAAAACAGAGGGACTGTAAGCCGAGTTCGCTCATCCTTCTTTGAACCTATTTCGTTAGGGCCGGCGCTAGGCAAAAATAATGTTATTAGAGCTAGCAACTTGAGCTAGGGCCTATCAGTCTTTTTGGTCGATAATTTGAACACAATGTTGAGCTCGCCCCATACTTTTATGTGCTCATGACCTATCCGCCCACCACTGTTACAGACACTCACTGGGTCTATACATTACATCATGCTTGTGATTGTGATATGTGAATTACAAAAGCGAGTCGATGAGGTAAATAAAACTACAGGGCATATACGACCCCTCACCAAGCTGTTGTTCCACATCAAGCATCACTACTTTACTAGACTAAGTCTAGCATGACCAGGTGTGATTCACACGGCAGCTTCAGGTTGGGCCTGGATCAAGTGTCAGCTGTGTTACATATGTGTTAAACAGGGGCAAGCACGGTAACTATTGATTTGTTGGACACACAGAAGTTAAACAGGGGCAAGCACGGTAACTATTGATTTGTTGGACACACAGCAGCATAATTAAACCCTGTGACACCCAAACACTCACTCTCTCTCTCTCTCTCTCTCTCTCTCTCTCTCTCTATCTCTCTCTCACACACACACACACACAGACACACGCACCCAAACCCACATACAGAGGCACAACTAACATTACACCCTCACTGGGTATGAAATTTGAAACCTGATAGTTGTCCGGCCTTTGTTATGGAGCCTGAAGAGTAATCGGAACAGCGTCCCTGGTTTGACCGCTTGACCACTGCATCTGCGTGACCCTCAATAATCAAACTGGGATTAAGGGGATTAACTGCCCAAACATAAAACAGCGGGGTGTCTGACTACACTGACGTGGGCTTAACGGAAGAATTAGTCATCTTTCAGTTCTAATCACCAGATACAGCTGAACGGAGTGAACACATAGGAAACACTTGTTTAAATGGGCAGTAAAAATCATAAAATTAATTATTTCATTGCTGAAAACCCTCAAAACCCTTTCAGGTGTCTTTTTAAAACATAAATTAAAGAATACAAAATATTTAAAAGCAGGATGATAGTTATAGAAGCCAGACATGAAGAGGTGGATCGTTACATTGTTCGATTCACCGTTAACACAGCACGTTTAAAATCACCACATAAAAGTCATGGGAAACAATATTATAGTCTTTCTTCGTGCCTTGCAAAGGATTACGATAGGAAAAAAAGAACAATGTGGGTGTGGACCGAGGCTATCTGGTATCCTCGGTGGGGAGAAAAGAGATGAGCGGCATTACCTGGTTCGGTAGGTGTCAGTTTATGTACTGGTATCCCCGCTTGATTGTTGGTTGCATCACGACACAATTGTAAAAGGTGAGGTCCCATACCAGTCGTTGTAAAGAATCCTCGTTAGTAGCCTTGAAGGACTTAACCTTGAGATAGAGCGAGATAGATAGATAGATAGATAGATAGATAGATAGATAGATAGATAGATAGAGAGATAGAGAGATAGAGATAGATAGAGAGATAGAGAGAGAGAGAGAGAGATAGAGAGAGAGAGAGAAGAGAGAGAGAGAGAGAGAGAGAGAGAGAGAGAGAGAGAGAGAGAGAGAGAGGTTCTGTCTCATAAGGGACAGTGAGGAATGACATCAGGCATCCCCTTATCTAATTAGTTTTGTATCTAAGTTCACTAGAAGTTCGGAAGGCCCAGGACAAGGCACATTGAAGGAATGAGACTGAAGAGTTATTTTATGTAACCTATTCAACCTTTGTATAAATAATTTATCTAGTTAAAAAACCTAAGATTTCTGTCTGAACCCATTCTAAAGTTGCTCAACAATTGGCAATGTTTTTATGTTCAATCTTGGTCAACTTGAAGACAATTTTAACCAACTCCATCCGAACTTAACGTTTTCTAGGTTTCCAAATAGATAATATAATTATATCGCGACGGAATCCTTTATACCCGGTATACAGTCAATTATACGATAGAGATACCAATATCCAGTAGGTACCAAACGCGTCGAATGTAGATCGAACCCGTAGCCTTTCGATTAGATGCCACACGTTCCACTCTTGAACAATCGCTTGGTAGTAAAATTTTAATGTTGTTGAGCTTCCTGCTGTTCGTGGTAATTGATCAAGGCAGAGCCTCAAGACAGAGAACAGAGAGACTGAATTATTGAACGAATCAATATGCGGTTTATGACAATCTATCAATTGAAGTTCCACCCTGATGTCATCGATTTAAGTTAGATTAAAATCACAGCCCATGATACCAAACCAAACAACTTGCTAAAATGATCAATGATACTTGATAGGCTAGAAATGCTTTTAGTAGGTTTCTTTACGTGCTACGTCAGCAATTAGGCTATGTCGTTGATAAGACAGTCCCAAGTCAAACGCCTAAAAATGTTACCTGCTCCCACAAATAGATTGTGGTGGAATGACAATGTTGTATCCGAAATCGATTTGATTTAAACGAAAAAAGTGCATGTCTGGTTGATCAAGCCCTAAATTTACATACCTGGTACAACCAAATTGTATCAATTATCTGTGAGATCTATATAAATAGGTTCAGATCAGTCAACTATACAAACATTATTACGAACCTATGGCTTATTGAAGCAACAAGACAATTCAGTTAGTTCATAACATGGCTTAACATTGCTGTTTAAGAATTGCATTCACATGCATTTCGTTAATTATACGATTTTTCCGAGAAAAAAAAATCAACAACCCAGTTTTTGCACTTCATTATGATTAAGTGTGTCTATCTATAGACATCCACAATGTATCGATTGTTATGCATTTCGTGTCATTGGTTTCATTGTATATGTGAATTTAAAGTCCCAGTGTTTATATTATTCAATTTTGTTGTATTTAACATCCGATAAAGTAAAGAGAGAGAGAGAGAGAGAGAGAGAGAGAGAGAGAGAGAGAGAGAGAGAGAGAGAGAGAGAGAGAGAGAGAGAGAGAGAGAGAGAGAGAGAGAGAGAGAAGAAGAGAGAGAGAGAGAGAGAGAGACAGAGAGAGAGAGAGAGAGAGATAATGAAAACCCAAGCAATATAATGCTAAGTGAAGCAATATAGCTTGAAAAACAAACAAAGAACTACGAGAAATGTCGATTATTGTCTCTACTACATTTGAGCACGCTTTTTTTTTTTCTTGTATGGTTGGTTGCTATCGTTATATTCTGAACCTTCATTGTCCATTCATTTGTTTTCAAACCTTTTGTTTGATTTTATTCAATGATTTAGTACAAACAGTTCACATTTTTACTTCTCTTAATGTTCCCTACTTGGAAGGCTGGACAAACTTTGAGGATTTTTGAATTGTAACTGAAATAACTAGTAACGTTTAAAATATCTTGGTGAACTGTATAATGATTATATTCTTAGTGTTCTTGTATAAAATTAATGGGGTTTTTTCCATTGGGCTCGTGTAATTTATGAAGCAGTGACAAAACTTTTAAATCGGATTTCTGCCGGTAAGTGATTTCTATGCCTGTTTAAAGCAATGTTTACGTTCTGGTATAACCGCCTGTCGCATTATTAAGTTTATATTACCTTAATATTGTTTGTACTCTCTTCCTCTCTAGCTCTCTCTCTTCCCCTTCCTCTCTTTCTTTATGTGTTTTACATTTTACTTATCACTTTGATTTCTTATTGCCGTGCAAAAGACCTAGTAATACAATTAAAAACATATCGATATAGGTATGTTTAAGATCATTCTCTAACTTTAACTCGAATTCTGGAGCGTGGCTATTTTTTCACGGATTTGTGTTCAAAAGCAACATGCATGTATGTATGACAAACGAAACATCTGTAACAGTTATATTTTAACGGCTATCTATACCCTCAGGGTTCGACAATCGATAGTAATAATATTTTGTTACCATTTGATCCTACGAAACAGTTTCCCTCTATTTTGTTACCAATTTAATAGGACTACTTTCTGAACTTAACTCATGGCAGATACCTTAAACACCCAGAAAGGAAAACAAGATCGATCACTTTATAAGAGTAACGCTATAGTTATCAAACCGCGTAATGGTTCAAGGGATTTTCCAAGTGAGAAATCCGATTTCCACAAACCACTGTTTATGTTTCAAATAAAAAGAGATACGTCTTTATGATAATTAAATAGTAATGGCTCAGAGCATAAAATGTCTTGCAGCTCATGAAAGAACAGGTCCATGGTGAAAACAGATTGGAGCCACCTTTTAACATACAGTATTGATTTTTTAAGGTTAAGACACATGGGTTGGTTTGAGTTGGTTTCACGTCCAATATTAGCACTATATAGGTTATATTGTGGACGGACCCCGAGACTGACGTCTGACAATTTTGAGTGCTGCCACACACGAGACAGGGCGGGATACCATGACTCCTTTCTCAGCCGTTCATGTTAAGACACACACACACTAAATACACATGAAAGACTAGGAAAGAAGAAAATGTACTCTAAAGAAGTATAATGCATCATATACGATCCCAAATTTAAATAATCTCTATACATCATTGTCATACAAATGCATGAAGGAAAAAAAAAGCAAAATACTGTATTAAAAAAATAAAAAATAAAAGAAAAAGAGGCTTAGGAGACAAGAAATAATACTTTTCAATACGAAAAATTGCACAAAAGCAAACAAAATTCATTGCCACCACCCTCCCCCCAATAGATAAGAAATAATAAAAAAAACAACACATGAGATATATAAAAAGAAAACAAATCACAAAAACGTGCAACTGCAATAATCAAAATGTTCGAATGAAAGATTTCGAATGAAAACTATCAAACTAATGTTTTGCTACGTTAACCTTTATTGCTTTCAGGACAACATCGATCTGTAACCAAATCGTGCTGAGAACAAATCTACAATTTAATGGACAATCGCTTTTGCTTCGACACTTCGATTACCAATATTCGCATAAATCATGGCCTTATCGATAGAGCCATAGTCCCTACCGATAACTCACTAAAGCTGATAATACCTCTCAAATCCTACACACAAAGCTGTTTATCATCACAACAACAGCCTGTTTATACAGCTATGAACACCAGACATGGATTAGACAAAACACTCCATAATCTCACCGACCCTGTTTTTACACTCTTCCAGTTCTTGAAATCTTTTGGACCGGGACGTTATGTAAAAGCTCTCGCCCACTACATTACACCCCTCGATAATAGTCTCTGTTCAACGTCTCCTAAATTCTCTAGAACAGGGATCCTAAACGTTACCCTCCCCTCTCTCTCCCTCCCCTGGTTACGGATCAAGCTTTCTTTTGTGACGGCTCACATGCAGGTCTAACAGCTATTCAATAAACATTCTGCAATACACAGAGCATATCGACAAGTCTATTGTACCAGTGATCGCGGCGGTTTTGTTCCCTTGTACGCTGTTTTCTTTCCAGTTCTGTTGAGCTTATCGCTGACGGGGATTCGATTTATTGAGTGTGGTGTGGTGTATCAATACACTACATGACAAAATAAAATAAATATTGAAAGAAAATATCGTGTATAAAAATGTACAATCACAGAAACAAGATTTTAAACAGCCCAATCATGCCGGATTGCATGGCAGACAAAACAAACGCATTGTAGAAAAACTGGGTGCCTTTTTAAGTTACACAGAGCTGTACTCTGCTGAGTAAAAAAATATTCTGCCGTTGATCCTCTTACTGAAAAAGCCACTAAGTACATGTACATTTATGCTCTTTAAACTTAACATCCCTGTTATGTTTCTGTGTTGCAGCAAATAAAATTATCAAACGTTAGACTTGGAACCTGTCCAAGAAACACACACACATACAAACACACACATAAACAAACAATACAATAATCGCGTCATAGAAACAGTAAAGTTATTGCTACTATTGGATTGAACTACTGCTGCTGCTGCTGCTGCTGCTGCTGCTGCTGCTGCTGCTGCTGCTGCTACTACTACTACTACTACTACTACTACTACTACTACTACTACTACTACTACTACATCGGCTTCCGACGCAAAGGGTCCAGGTTCGAGCTCTGGCGATTGCGCTCGCTACTGGTTGGGTAGGTGTCAGTTTAATATGACCGGAGTCATGGTATCCCTGCCCTGTATTGTGTGTGGCAGCACATAAAATTGTCAGACGAATACAGTATAGACTAGATAGTGCTGATGTTGGACGTTGAACCAACTCAACAACAACAACAACAACAACTACTACTGCTACTACTACTA
>RQTK01000306.1:315287-333470 GCA_003991915.1 Elysia chlorotica
CTACTACTACTACTACTACTACTACTACTACTACTACTACTACTACTACTACTACTAGTACTACTACTTCCTTTGCCACAATCCCATTAGCTAAAAAACTACAATTTTTATAATTCCGTGACCTGTAGCTATCAATCGGTTGCGTGCATTGCAAGAAAAATTTACTCAACCCGATTGACCACCATTGTGCATGACAGCTGATCCTGCTATCAAAAGCATTGAAACTACTGCCACTGGCATTCATGATAAATCCAACCTCATTCCTCTCATTATAACCCTACTCATTTTTCTTGTCCAAACAATCTACCTGCCCACAGCGCTTCATCCACTACTTGTTTCTTATATTCATAATAAAATTAAACATTTTTTCTTCTCTTGCGTGTGGTTTTATCAGGGTAAGTGATTAAACGCTTTTAACTATGAGTAAAAATCACTCAAGACAAGCTCGATGCAAGTTATATCGATATCCATAAGAAAAAAGCAACTTAAAATCTTACCTTCTTTGAGGTTCAGACATCCATTTACACTCTGTCAAAGTTCTAAATACCTAAAGTTACATTTAAGCGAACATTCCTAAACCTATAATTTGTATCTTATATCATGGTTATGTTTTGTAATCGTTATTCGTAATTTTATAGAATGCATTAGGTTAATAATGAAAAAAAAACGCATATTTATTAAGGGTTTTCTAATAATTGATTTGGCAAAAACTTTACTGGTGGCAAATGTATCAAAGCAAAACAGACCGAGTCGAGTTTAAGTGATGAGTATTACAACATTAAAACACAGTATAATTATAGTCCAACCTGCGACAGAATGGCGAATTAACACTGTATGTGTGACTAATTCTAAATTTTACAGATATCAAATGATATTGTATATCTGGTGCCAAAGTGATTATAATAGACAAAAAAAAAATATTAAAATTGCTATTTTTACAGCTTCTGGTTTTAAAACATCTTCAGCCTCCAGAAATAGAATAGCAAGTTAAAAATCTATCTCAAATTTATATTGCATACTTGTATTAAATGAGGTGAGATTAGTTTTTGGGACCATTGTAGATGACGAAACATGCAGAATAAAATATATAAAAAATATCGCAGAGTTTCTGATTCAAAAATAGTACCCACGATTTCCAAAAAGGCAAAAAATTAGGCGAATCAGTAGCAGTATAGCGTGTGGCCAAAGCTCTTTAACAGGTGTTGAAAAGTATTATGTTCAACTCTTTTCCCCGTGATTCCTGCACGTGTCATTTTGTGACGTCAGTGACATTAGCCCTGACATGTTCATATAGTGTGATGGTGTATCCGACTTCAGATCGAATCGAAAAGTGCTGGGCTGTGTTTGATGCCTACTGGTTGCTTTTATATTAATTTAAAATTTTTAATTTTATTTAGTCGTTTATTTTGTTTATTTATTTAGCTATTTATTTAGTTATTTATTCATCTATTAAAAAAAATAATTTTTTTTTAATTTTTAAATACTTTTTTTATTATTATTATTATTATTATTATTATTATTATTATGTGTGCCGTGTTTAAGATGCTTAAAACAATATNTTAATGGGATTAAAAGTTTAGAATCATTAGTACTAAGACAGAGTTAAGAGTAGCCATTTTCCGCGGCGTTGTCAGATGGCTCAGTCCATAGTGATTTGAAATGATTAGCAGGAGAACCATGTTTCGAATCTCATTGGCGCTCCTGTCTACCGGTTCGATTCTTTAGGGACTTCTGCGACGGAATATTATCTGAAAATACTCTTTTGACACACGATCAAAGTCTCCTACGGCCTTAAACGCTTTGTTAGGATAAAAAGGAATACACAAAAAATAATAACGAATTTTGTTTTTTTCGAGAGGCCACGTACAAAATCTCTGTATTCTCTACACCCATAAAGGCAATTTGGACATCTTTCAACCGTATTTCTTAGATTTTCAATCGCAACATAAGATAGCGCAGTCGTAATTAATGCCTATGGTTAATTTAACCGACTTATATTTAAGTTCTGGTATCCTTTCTCTGTCTTGGTAAGGTTGGACGATATCAAATACACAAATCAGGCCAAAACCATCCCCTTTATATACTTTGGGTCGTATGTTAAACGTTATGGTAGCTTTCAACTATCTGCCTTTTCTTTAGACTAATCGTAAGCTGACCTTAACATTGTACAAACTGCCCAGAATCTATAAAGCAGGTTTGGTGTGCAAGAGGTTCTGTGAAGCGCAGGAGTGGTGCTTTGATTTTGTTTTGGTTTGATATGCTCAATTTCCTACTTCATAGTTCTGAGAATTATTTCTTATTCTCTTCAACGGAAGATTCAGACCTACCTTTGTACTTACGACTCTCGATGTTAAAGATCCTATCTTCTAGTTCTGAGAATTCTAATCCTCTTCATTGGGAAATTCAAACCTGCCCTTCAGTGGGCTTGTTAGAAGTAAGCTTTATCGGAAATCGATGCGGTGCCTGCTGGCATCCTGTCTCCCTAGCAGCCCTGACCGTCATGTCTTCTTCTCTCCCCTGGTTCTTGCCACGTTCAAGTTGTACCCTGACTCGTGCCCCCTTCTCTCTCCTGGCTGTCGCACCTGGTCAGGTGAAGCACGCACCCCCCCTAGCACTTCGTACGGTGCGTGGTTCGACCCAATATCGCATCCTCAGTCACTGTTCTTGAGTTGATTTAACGTGCAACATCATCACTATATAGGCTATATTGAGGACGGGCTCCAAGACTAACGTCTGACAATTTTATGTGCTGCCACACACGAGACAGGTCGGAAAGCCATGATTCCTGTCTCAGCCGGTCACATTATACTGACACCGACCCAACAAGTAGGGAGGCTCGAATCAGGACCTTTTGCGTCGGAGTCGATGTTCTACCTCAGGCCCATAGCGCCCCCCTCCCCAGTCACGGCATGATGATGGGTTGGCTTCAGTAGTGCTTCAGTTCAGCGCATGTTATTGCAAGGATAACTTGGGTCTTGGCAGTTATTGATCTACTGGTTTACTTCCCCTTAATTAAGCACACCGTTTTATCGATGCTTTGCAAGGAACAAGAGGTAAAAGGAGAAGAGGGGTAAAAAAGTGGAAGGGGGGGGGGCATTGGGGATATTATAGTAGAGAGAAGATATGTAGATAAATAGGTATATAGATATATAGATAGATAGATAGATAGATAGATAGATAGATATAATAATAATAATAATAATAGATAGATAGATAGATAGATAGATAGATAGATAGATAGATAGATAGATAGATAGAAAGATAGATAGATAGAGAGAGAGAGAGAGAGAGAGAGAGAGAGAGAGAGAGAGAGAGAGAGAGAGAGAGAGTTGTTGGTTTGGTTGGATTGGTTTAACGTCCAACAGCAGCACTATATAGGCTATATTGTGGACGGGCCCCAAGACGGACGTCTGACAATTTTATGTGCTGCCACACACGAGACAGGGTGGGGATACCATGACTCCTGTCTCAGCCGGTCACATTATACTGAGAGAGAGAGAGAGAGAGAGAGAGAGAGAGAGAGAGAGAGAGAGAGAGAGAGAGGCAGAATGATATCTATCTTCTGCTCATCACCAGTCCAGAGCAAAGGTAATGGCCGACTACCCTCTCACTATCTAAAACAAGATTAAAATCTTTCTTTCTGTATCTCCGCTTCTCTCTCATTCTCCTCTAGTACGACTTCTGTTCTATTTCCGCCCCCCCCCCCCGAAACCTTCTCTTTCTTTGTCTCTCTCTGTCTCTCTGTCTCTCTGTCTTCTGCCTCTCTCCTTCTCTCTCCCTATATCTCTATCCCTCCCTCTATCTCTCTCACGTGCTCACACTCTCTTGCCATATTTTCGGATTGAATCTATTACAATTATTTTCATCTTATTTTTTATTTGTCGGTTTAATTTCCTAGTACCCGGTTGCTTCCTGTATGCAATGGTCTCTCCGTTTGTCCCTGTTTCTATCTTGGTCTCATTTTGTCCTCTCCGTGAGTGTGTATTATAGAATGATCACTCTACTGATTAAAAAAGAAAATGGAATATCAGGTGGGCGTAAAATCCATTTCATCATTGAACCTGGAAACAAAATAAGAAGGCAAACCATTTCTTTTGTATCTTATTTATCTTATGATAATAGCAGTGCAGCACGATCTATTGCCGGGAAGAACAAACGAAGACTTAACCTCAGCACACAAAAAAATCTTTAAATTACCCTTTATTTCTATTTGAGCCACCATCTCTCCTCCCATCTATTTCACCAACACGTTCATGCACACACTCGCTTTCAAGCAGAGCCGATCCAATCGAGACCCCCAAACCATTAATTTTTAAACCTTACCTTCTAAGATTCTATTGTACCGTAACAATCTGTAATTAGTGCTCACTGTTTAGCACAACAGGTCGCTTTTTTCTACAACTCTATTGTTTCATGTCTCCTGAGCACTTTTGAAAGCCTCATGGGAGACCGCTCTGATTCTTGGTCTGATTCAGTCATGCAAGAGGCTGCAGACTGACGCTTTAATCATTGATAACCAAGCAACGAACGCATTCATACACAATGATTGTCTACTCTTGCCCAGTGGCGGCTCGTGCCTCGAAAAAAAAACGAGTCGGGCTAAGTGGCAGAATAAAAAATATGATCTAATTCCGAGACTTGATGATGATGATGATGATGATGATGATGATGATGATGATGATGATGATGATGATGATGATGATGATGATGATGATGATGATGATGATGATGATGATGATGATGATGATGATGATGATGATGATGATGATGATGATGATGGTCATGGTCATGATCATGATCATGATAATAATGGTCCTTGCTTATTTGTGGGGGCGGTGTTGATCTTTCTGTTAGTTATATAGGAGCTCTTCTTGGCGAGACTTAAAACTTGACAATGAGTCCCTTATTTAAATCCGGACACTCAGCGATAAATGACTATTCCGTTGGTATTCTAGATCTAGTTGAAAAAAGCCAAATAATTACAGTATTCTTGAGCAGTATCTCACAATACCGACAGCAACAATTACTGACAAGTGACAATGCAGTGCACAACTTCTCAATGCAACAATTACACACCCTAAAAAGCACAAAAAAGTGAATGTGTGTGTTAGGCTAAAAACGGTTGAACCAGAGATCGTAGGCTAAATTTAACTGTAGTGTCTGGTTGGACTCTGTGTGTGTGGAACTGTGATCTGTGTAAAAGTGTGTATAGACGGCAGCACAAATTTTCTCAGATGCCTGAAAATGACACCACATTGGACCATCCCTTTGCGGCTTGTCTGACAGGCTCAATTTTCGCCCTTCTTCGGCACAGATTCCTATTAATTTGTGATCTTCAGTCATATTGTATTGCCTGTTTGCACTAATGCCAACATAAATTTAATCCATAGCTGGTTTTAAACTGTTGGGTTAAAACAATAAATATAATGATTGTATATTAAAATGATGTGATGATGATGATGATGATGATGATGATGATTAAACTGACTACAATAGATTTGATCGAATCAATGTAGAGGCCTAGAGATATTACTTCTTAAAGTATGAAAGGATTTGGTTTAAGATATAAAAAAATAGCTAAGTCGGGCTTGCCCCACTTGGCTTATTATGAACACATGGAAAGACCAAAGTCAAATTTGTGTATTAGGAATAATTATTACAAGGAGGTTGGGCAAATTAATTCACTACCTTGGTGAAAGGGGACTCTACTCGGCGCTGCGTTGTTAAAAATTGAAACAGTGTGCCGCCGCTGATGTAGATCTAAAAAAAAGTCGCGCCCGGAAAGAGCGCACTATGGTTTAATCTCGTTTAGTTGCAGATTCTGACGGATACATTTATTATTGATGTTAATTATTGTCATATTATTATTTACATTGTATTTTTGTAAAACAAGCCCTTTTTAGCGAGACAGTTCGGGCACTGCCCACCCTGCCAAAGGCACCAGCCGCCCTTGTCTTGCCACAACCAGAAACTATCCATCATAAACACACGAACGTATACATAGAGATGAAGCGAACCTTTTCTTTGAACCCAAGCCACTTTGCATGGCTCATTGACTCACAATCCACGCTTGTTATCTACTGGAGCATGACATCATCTCCCAATATCTATTTTTCAATAGCCCTCCTTCAGCGCACGCATGCTTGATGCGGGTCATCTATTTTTCATATGTATTATTGAGTTGCAAGCATCGATCAAATTTCGCCCATGGAAAATAGTGCTGACTATCCATAAAGCTTAACAAAAGAGTTAACAGTTTGATGCACTAAGCAAAATTGATGTTACATTTGGCCCCCATAGTGATAAACTAGCTCTCCAGCTATTCGCTCACAGCACAGGAAAGATAAACCGTCTGTAAATAAATTGGTAGCGCATTTTGTAACGTGCAATTTCTTTCTAACATAAAGGTTTTATATTAAGAAAAACCGTTTGTCAATGAATTGGTAGCGCATTTTGTAACGTGCAACTGTTACATACAGGTTTTATAAGACAAACCGCCTGTCAATGAATTGGTAACGCATTTTGTTTTTAACATCCCAAAAAGTTATCGAAGAATCCACTACGTAGATAGAGGCATCATCTATCTTTCGAACCTTAGACATCTACTCTTTATACCTGATGGCGCAGTAGTTTCAAACCCATAGACTTAAGATATTATGTAGGATCTCCCTGTTCCAGTGTCTCCTTTTTTCTAAATGGCTTTTAAAAAAATGTAAAGCTCATACTCTTTTTTCACATTTTAATGACAGACTAATAAAATAACGCATTTTAAAAGAATACGTTTGGTGAAAGCAGCTTTAATGGTGTCGACAGTATATTTGCAGATAAACCTACATACCCCCTGATCCCAAAATGACTAAACGGGCACACACATTAATTTTGTTTCAATTATTGTGTTTTTACCGCTTGAAGATAAATGCAGCAATCAATAAACTGTGTATTAAAAAAAATACTATTGTTTATTTCGAAAACAATAGTCTCGGGTCAGTAGATCACTTGAGTGAGCTTTTGTTTTAAATGATTTATTTATGAAGTTTCATATAGCTATGACCTGTAGCTATGACCAGTCATTTTAATTAAGCAGAAAGCTCGTGGCAGTAAACATAATAATATTAACCTAGAAGCTTAATAAAGGTTTTCTTTATCAATCTGACGGTCGCTTCATTGGTTGTCTTTCCTCATAGATGAAATGCATTGTATGTATGTGTAAAGTGGTTTTTCTCTTTTCACTAAATAATCTAAAAAGTAAAAGACACAGTAAACAAACATTGTATTTTTCGTCAATGTGGTATTTTAAATGATCTAATCATCAATAAACTCTAGCACGTAGTTGTGATGTACAATGACTCTCATGTCTGGTTTCTCCTAATAACGAAAACCTCTATGGGATGAGCAGCTGCCAGCAATGGTTATACAGGCAAGGTATTGATTTTTATTAGCGAACTGACCATAACTACCAATTAGAGATATCTATTAGCGCTAGCGAGTATAACTGCATGCTAATACGTAGCTCACACTCTCTTTTACACGTCTCTTCCGATCCTTTATAATTAATATGTTTTTCTTCAGTCTAGTTATCTTTAATCTCCATGCCCTCACGGCAGGCAATACTTGAATTTTATCCACTGTTCTGAGCGCACCTGATCTTATTGGAGCGACTTCTGGGTTTGTGCGGGAATAAATAATAGGTTGTGGAAGTAGGGGCCTAGATTTTTTTTTACTGAAACCATTGGGGTACTAATCATCTTAAATTCCTTTATCTGAATCGTGGAAAAGAAATTTAGCATTATTATAATTTAGGGCCAGCACTACTTTTTCCAAGCGTTTAATTTTTTTCTATCCATTTTAAATACTTTATTAAAACTGTGGCTGATCAAAACAAAGTGTATAAACAATATTAACAAATATTCGACATGTATTCAAAATTTAATACACAAACAGGCGATACTTATCCAAACAAAAAAATACTAATTACACCATTCAATGAAACAATCGATCAATCAAATAGTCGAGGTATGTTGTACAGAACACACAGCCCACCTGAAAAAAAGATTTACTTCAAAAGTGTTTTTGAGCAGAACAATCATTACATTATTTCGAGCTAAAAAACATGAAAAATAAACCCGCCATGACCAACAATACTAAAAACTTCAAAGTAGAGTATACTTTATAATGAATGCTTTTTTGTGGAGGAAATCTATCTTTCTCGCCCCATGTTTACACATGTAGAGGATTACAACTGCTTTGATGTACACCTTTTGATGTGTTTCCATTTGTTTCCATTTATTTGTTTTCTGGTGGATACTCTTTATACGATGAGTACATAGTGCGTCTGTACAGTACAAACGGGGATCAATATTTTGTGATGCTGAAGAGAGAAAGAAAGAGAGAGATAGAGAGAGAGAGAGAGAGAGAGAGAGAGAGAGAGAAGATAAACCCAGAACTATATTGTTGAAAGAATAAATATCAAGGGGAAAAATTACAAACGAAAGAGGGATGGAATTTATATTAAAAACAGGTAATGTTAATTATGGCGAAAATGACATGAACGGGGTATAGAAGAAGTAAATAAAAAAATGTCAAATAAAATTAAGGGTCAGAAAACCAGATACATTTCGTTTCTCTCAACATAAGCATGATGAGAACCCCGCATATAATGAGCCGTTTGACATATAGGACCAGAAGCAACAACTTTCTTTTCTTTTAAATCAATTCATAAAAATTTAATCGCTTAGATCGACGGGTATACTATGTTTACATACAAGGTTTACCCGAAAAAACCTAATTGCAACCAGTTACAATGGACGAGATCGAAAAAGAAATCTACCGATCGTTGGATTCGAACCGCGGACCTCCGGGTCTGGAGACCAACACTCTACCATTTGCGCCAGTTCGCCCCATATTTGCTTGAATTCATTACAAAAACCAGATGAAAATCCCACCAACCTATCAAGTCGCTTTAGCTAAAACCATCCAGTATTGTCATGTGTTAATTAGTGATCATCACAGCATCTCTAAACGTAGGCCCTATCATTGAAAGTAAAATGAGAAGATTGCATCCTAATGCGGTTGCCATGCCAACGAAATTATAATCAATTTGTTCGGCAGAGCAGAGAGTTTGTTCAGAGCTTACGACTACAAGTACTTTTCCAAGCATTTTTAGTAACAGAAAGCTGCCAAACCCAAGCAGCCGTCAACATGTACAAATGAAGGGACATTTGTTTCAGAAAACGCTTACTAAGAACTAATACGACTGTGACCAGCTGACATAAGAGTCATGTTATTCTACCACGGTTTCTGTGTGGCACCACGTAAAACTGTCAGACGTTAGATTGGAACCGGTCTACAATATAGCCCGTATAGTGCTAACGTTGGACGCAAAGCAACAAAGTCAAACTCAAAGAAGAGAGAGAGAGAGAGAGAGAGAGAGAGAGAGAGAGAGAGAGAGAGAGAGAGAGAGAGAGAGAGAGTGAGAGAGAAAGAGAGAGAGAGAGAGAGAGAGAGAGAGAGAGAGAGAGAGAGAGAGAGAGAGAGAGAGAGTGTGTGTGAGAAGAGAGAGAGAGAAAGAGAGAGAGTGTGTGAGGAATAGAAGGAGAGAGAGTGTGTGTGAGGGAATAAGAGGGTGAGAGAGAGAAGGGGAGTGAGAGAGAGAAGGAGAGTGAGAGAGAGAAGGAGAGTCAGAGAGAGAAGGAAAGTGAGAGAGAGATAATAGATAAAAATCAGATAGATAATTGACGATATAAAACGAATACGGGTTTCTGGCCTAAGGTTGGTAACCCAGGTATTGTCGATCGGGATATCAGTGGTAGTCGCAATGCGGCGGAAACACTTAGTGGAATCGACGGCAGTTCTTCCTTCCTAGAGCACCGCTGAATGAACTGAGCGAGTTCTACCCTTCCGTCAAAGTCAAAATTCGAAATTGTAAGCTTGATTAATCAGAAAATCAATTTAAGAATGTAAACCGTGCTACGTGTTTTCTATAGGAAGGGGATTATACAAAACCAGTAGTCAAAGAATAGGGGGATGCTATTTTGTACTTAAAGTCATTTACTCAGGAACTGCATGCACTGTAGTACAAAAAGCGTGCTGGTAATGTCAATGATAACTTAATGTTATTTATAATTTTGGTATAGAACTATAAACTTCTAGCATACGTCACTAGACTAATGCAGTTCCCAGATACGTGAAAAAGAGAGTAATTAATATGGGTCCAGATTAATTATGCTACCACTTTTTAAATTTTTAAACAAATGGAAAGAAACGATATTCACCGCCTTTAGCAAAATCACAGGCGATGTTTCTGTTTGTAATAATGAACCAAACTTTAAATAATTGAACAAAAAAAGATTTAAAGTAATACGTACATATACGTCTGAGTATTAAAATTCCCGAGCAGTCAACTCCAATTTAATAATACATAAAGATTTGTAATATCACAGTTTATCTCATTCTCTCTCTCTCTCTCTCTCTCTCTCTCTCTCTCTGTCTCTGTCTCCCTCTCTCTTTCTCCTCCCTCTATCTCTCTTTGTCTCTCTCTGTCTCTGTGTCTGTCTCTGTCTGTCTGCCTCTCTCACACACGCACACACTTCTTTGTGCTTTTCGTTGCAAATAAAACAATCATGGGGGCAATTAAGAATTTGTTATTTTGACCTTGCGCTCACCTACATTCTAAAATTTAATTATGGCTATTATTCTTCGAGCCTGCAACTCATGCATGCTCTATAAGTTGGAATCGAGCATGTTTATCTCCTGCTATTCCACCAGTGTTAAAGTACAGAGTGACACCAAGTTGCTTCCTACAGCTTTAGACAGAAGACAAACTGTATTGACTCTGATAATCGATATAATTATGCCACATTCGCAGTCTGCCTTGCAGCAATTTTCTCAAACATTTTGCGTTAAAATCCGCCACTGTCATGAGGAACTTTACCGAACGACACGCCCGTGCGGAGGAATACACAACTCTAAAATGTATTGACGAGCCCCATCACGCCTTTGTATGTTAGTAGCAAAGAGTACGCCAGTGTATGAACAGCGAAGCTGGGGAAAAATTAATAATACCCCTCCGCAATGACAACGGCGTGTGTCTTGCACTGGTTGCTTCGCGTCTCGGAGATGTTGCCTTGGCAACCAACTCAAAGTTATGATGGAATCTCTTTATATACTTTTAACGAGTTCGCTGGCTTATGAACCAGCACTGCGTCCAGGCATGGTTGCAGAGGTAAAGCAGAGGCAGAAAATCAGTTCTAGGAACAATGAACTTAGTAAATACCAGCGACTGTAAACAAGGCGTGGTTAGATTGATGTGAAGTAAACTTTACACGTATTTACACACTGCCTTGTTTATAAGAATTGTGAGGACTCTGAAGTTTCCTTTCTATTTTATTTGGTTTGGAATCTTTTACTAACAGCATTTGTTGCTGTATTTTTCTTTCAGGCACAGCACTACTTCACACTTGGATCTGATAAAAGAGCTGGTTACACAGAATGATTTAATCAGTTATTTTCACCTTGTGTTCAGCTACTGAGAGGAGTCACACAGCATCATTTGAGGTAAGATTTAATAGTTCAATGCTGCGATTTAACTCACCTGTAAAACAGTAATGCTACACAACTCATGATATTCAACTTTATATCTAAAGTAAATGCTTTTTGAATATTCCAGATTACTATTCATAAAAACCATTATTATTAAACAAAAGAAAAACAAAAACAGAAAATAAAAAATAACTTAAAACAAACAAAACAAAACAACAACAAAAACAACAACAACAACAACAACAACAACAACAACAACAACAACAACAACAACAACAACAACAACAAAACATTCAAAACGCTTCGACTATTGGCCAATTTTAAAATTCTCAAATTTTGGCGACAAATCTTTGTTGAACATTCTAATTTTTTTTATTGTAACAAAGTTATTGGTTAGGACCTGGTGTTTAAACTTTAGGGTGTTAATTAAAGGTTAGTGTCAAGGTTATTTTCAAAAGCTAGAATAACATGCCATCTGGATTCGCCATTTTTATGTCGATACAATGCAGGGGGCTAATATAAAAAGATTAAGTAAAAAGTAACATTGTATTTATTACGTACCTCTATACATGATATCGGTAGTAACACCATTAGCATACAAAATTTGGCGTGTAAAACATAAAATACTGATTGCAGCTTAAGGTGCATATTATCTGCGAAGACTGGGTTTAAATACAAGTGGAAAATACAATATGACCAATAGATCCTAAACAGCTATTAAAAGTAAAACAAGTAAAGTAGAAAGTTAAGGTGCTAGCCAGTCAACAGTATTCTAATAGTTGTAGTTGCAGTTGAGTTGTTGTAGTAGTAGCTGTAGTAGTAGTAGTAGTAGTAGTAGTAGTAGTAGTAGTAGTAGTAGTAGTAGTAGTAGTAGTAGTAGTAGTAGTAGTAGTAGTAGCAGTAGTAGTAGTAGTAGTAGTAGTAGTAGTAGTAGTAGTAGTAGTAGTAGTAGTAGTAGTAGTAGTAGTAGTAGTAGTAGTAGTAATAGTAGTAGTAGTGGTAGTCGTATTAGTAGTACATGTCTTAGTATTATTGGTGTTTCGACATTCACAATTTGATAACTACTTTATCCATTATTCTTTTAAAGCTCATTATTTCAAATATCTTAAAGTCCTACATTTAGTTAAATTCAACACAGGTAGCTCTATCTCTCAGACTTTTTAAAAGGATAAAGCTAGTAATAAACTATTAGTCTCATTTTTGCCATGAAAAAAGACTAGTCAATATCCCATGAATTTTGAACCACTTAGGTCGATATTTCCTTTCCCCTCTGATACGTCTAAGGATCCATCAGGTAGCCTTAAGCCCTTACCAGATGTTAGCCTACAGAAACCTGGTCGATACCGCATTATTCAGCATCTTAAAACACCGCTCATCTGTGGCCTGCTAATTATTCCTAATTGCTGCTTATACCACAGTAGGTCCAGCTCACGGAAGCGAATCAGAAACTCAGTTGTTTACCAATCAATATTTGCTCTTTTTTTCTTTTGGCTACTTCTCTGTCTATGTTTCCCAATTAAAAATGTCGATTTTTCATAGACAAAAAGTGTGTTGGTTTGTTTAAAAACTCCGTATATCCCAACCCAACGTAGTAGTACTAGTATGGGATTTTTATTAAACTTTTTAAAACTTAAGGTATGAAACGTTTAGCTTTACAAAATTTCAATAAACCATTTTGTAAATAAATAAAAAAAACCCACCAGCATATTAATGTATAATTAAACGAATATGCAGGAAAAAGTAAGGACAAAATAAAAAGAGATATTCAGTAACGTTAACACAATCACAAACAACTTTTAAATACAGTAGAACTTAAACGGATTCTTAGGCTCTGATTAGCTTATCGACCCCTAGGTTTCCCAAAATGTATGTACTTGAAAGAAGAGCATCAACTTAGATTCAAATACTTACTAGCCCATAAAATGACCGTCGTTAAGCTTATAACTCATTTCAATAGCAAACAACCTATAATGTCTGAAGACAAATTGCAAGGTTACTGCGACATTTTACTTGCTACTATTTGTGTTTTTCAGATTTCTCACTCATATTAAACTATTGCGCAGCGGTGAATCAAGAAGAATCAATGCTGGGTGTGGGAGGATCTGGGCTTTAACTAGAAGTTGTCGCCACGAGCTACAATCAAAGGTGAGATATTCATCCTTTTTGGTTGATTTGCTTTTTTGTTTTTCTTATGTCCATTCTGAGAAAGCTGAGTTGAGTTGAGTTGGTTTGAGCCGCAACATCAGTGCTTTATAGGCTATATTGTGGACGAGCCCCAAGACTGGCGTATGACATTTTATGTGCTGCCACACACGAGATGGGTCCGGGATACCATGACTCATGTCTCAGCCGATCATATTAAACTGACACCGACCCAACCAGTAGGGTTCTGAGCAACTGGATTATATCGCTGATAGGTCTTAAGACCTGGCCTGTCTCAGATTTGACAATTAACATGCAACCTCACAGAGACTAGGCAGGGACCGGGTACCACAGCTTCTGCCTCAGATGGTCACATAATACTGATCTTGGTCCAACCAATAAAGAACAAGGCGTATGGTGAAATGGATCTAACTAGTAGAAAACAAGGCGTTGCGTGTGCTGACACCGATCCAACGTGTAGAGAACGAGGCGAGCCAGTTGGGTTCGAACAGGAGACCTTCCGATTTGAAGCTGCCTGCTGTGACGTATAACCGCGTCGCTGTCTTTTGGTTGAGTTTGTCCATGTTTTTTTTTTCTACAGCAGGTATCTTTTTTATTATAAGAAAATTATATATAATTACTACAATAAAAAATTATAATTAAATGCATAAAGACAGCTTAAACAAGAAATACGAAAAGTGCAATAAAACAAAAGAGATCTTAGCTCTTTGCTCCTTCAAAAGATGAGAACTAAACAGAAAATTATTATATTTTTGTAATTTTTTTTTTCCTTAAACAAATAACTGACCAGAATGCAATTATTTCTCTCTTTATTCTCACAGTCTCCAGTCATGTTACAAATATCTCGACGGAGACCAAGGGCCTTCCTCATACGGTTGCCGAACATTTCGCTATGTCCGAAATGCTTTCTTCAGCTCACTATCATAGCCCTCGTCTGCGTTTCACATGGTAAGAACCTATTTTAACAATATACTAATTGTGTGTTTTTTTTTCAAAATCTTAGATGAAACTGTTACTTTATATTCATCTTTACCTCTTATTGTAGAGCATACACCACTCATATCAGAGCGTGATTGAAAACTAGACTTATTGAGATACGATGCAATCATGACTCCATTAAAACTTTCTGTTGAAATATTTTTTTATATAGCAAGTGAGAGAGAGAGAGAAAAGAGAGAGAGAGAGAGAGAGAGACAGAGAGAGAGAGAGTAAGAGAGAGAGAGAGAAAGAAAGAAAGAAACGAGAGTGAGAGAAAATTGTTTACTGTAGAAAATAAAATCTCTCAACCTTAACCTAGTTATTTTCCTGATCAATTGACATGCACGTAAAATGCATGTAGAATTTTTTTCAATTTTTTTATGATTACCGTTATCAAACTCGTTTATAAAAATTCAAAAATGTAACCGTAGAAATATTTTCATTCCTCAAAGATTCATTTCATGTTTCTGTATTCTCTCTCGGTGTTAGATCTCACGATAAACACGCGCCTATTTGTTCATACTAAATACATTTCTCTCTCTTTACTATGTGTGTGTGTGTGTTTCTGTTAATGTGACTTTCCCTAAATGTTACACTTTCCTGTTTTACAATCTATGTTCCTCTTAATTTTTAAAGCGATGGCTTAAAAGTTTACTTCTTCTTTTTTCTATTGAATGATTGACTTCTTTTTACTATTAGGCCTAAGTGAGTTTTTCTATAACTCTTCAACGAAAACATTTTGTTTAATTGCAAATTCACTTAACTGTTGAGAGGATAATCACACTATTGAGAGAATAAATAATTTTACATAAAAGATATGGAATGAAATTGTTTCAACCCATAGAAGTCAGGAAAAAATTCCATTAAAACAGCGAGTAAAAAAATGAAAAGCAAGATCGAAAAAAAAACATTAAAAAAAAACATGGACAGTCCAAATGAAAACAAAGCGTATTATTCTACTCCTGACTGCTTTCACCCGTATCTAAAGTCTAATTTGCTGATTATGTCCATTGCATGTCAGTGACTCTATCAATGAGGACATGAGAAGCATTTTACGGACCAGTGCGGAGAATAACAATCTGGTGTCAGGATATCCGGAATCATAATTTCCCTTTCGCAGTCGCAGAAAAGAATTTTCTCTGTCTCTCTCTGGCTCTCTCTATCTCTTTATCTGAATATCTGTCTTTCTCTAACTCTCTCTCTCTCTCTCTCTCTCTCTCTCTCTCTCTCACTCTCTCTGTCTCTATTTTTATTTTTGTCTCTCTTTCTCTCTCCCCACCTCTATCTCTCTCTTTCTCCACTTCTCTCTCTTTCTGTATATATTTCTTCCTCCTTGTCTGTTTGTATGTCTCTCTCTCTCTCTCTCTCTCTCTCTCTCTCTCTCTCTTTTCCCTCTGTTTTGAACGCCTCTTAGGTTCCACAAGAACAAGATTATTGTTTTCCTTGCATTTCATTTGATAGCACTTTCGACTGTGTTTATATTTCACCAAATCAAACTTGACGATTGACGTGATTGCATCAGAGACCTGAATACTTGATTAGAATGATAATTTTCTCTCTTGGTTTGGTTTAAGACAAACACTTTTCCCCATTTTTTATCTTAACCCAATCTTACCATCAATGCCGGATTTAAGGCATGGGCCGATGAAAATTGGACTTCATAAGAAGCATAGACAACCATGGCATGCTACTTATCTTCCTTCAGACAACTTTATAAAGTTCTAGTTTTATTGGTTATCCATCTGTAGAGACAATGCAAAATGCCCTACACATTTCAATTGCCTTTTTCTTACAGCTTTTGTCCTTTAAAATAGGATTGTTAATGTTATGCTAAACAGTATTAAGTAGTCATGATGATTGTTTTAATTATTTTCATAGTGATTAGATCGGTATGAAACTAGATTATAGGGGTCTATCTAAAACTGCAGGATTTCGATTTTTACTTTTCCACTCTCTTTTATGTTTCCTTGTCGTATTTTTAACTGTTTGATGTTTTCTGTATGACTAATTAGAAACTGTTCTAGCTCAAGGTAAGAAACTTGTTAGTCTATTTTAGCTGTGCATGTCAAGAATGCTTGATTCTGCATGCTATCTATTTTTCGTTTATAAATAATCTAGGTGACGTGACCTTTATTTAACGTATAACAAAAAAGTTTGTTTTCTATTAAAGGTATTTGATGTACGTTAAGATAACTCATTACATCATCACTTACTCTCTTGTAATAATATAAGGGCAACTTATGGTTTATTTGTACATGGATTAAAAAAAAATACTTTAAAGCTCCTTCAAAGAATCGTAGAAAAAAATTAAAAGACGAAACCACACAGAAACCGTCTGTTAAACTCTTATTTCGTCCCCCCCCCCCCAACTTAGTATTTTTAGATAGTGTTTATAAGCGCTAATGTAGATTTACTCCTTGCATGTTTTCTTTGGACTAAAATCTGTTAGAACATTTCTCCTTTATTCTTTTCGTTGTACTATCTAATTCTTTTCACACATATATAACAGTTTTTTAAATTGATTTCAATATCAGAGTAGCCAGTAACTTAAAACCTGACGAGTTACTTTCTGTAGTCATATTATTATACAATCAATAATTTATCACCATTCTATTTTGTTTATTGTGCTCCTACATCAAATTATTCGATATTCTGTCTAGTTTACATAATAGTTGTGTAATGTCGAGTTTTAGTTACAAACTTTTGTTATGTTTAGTTTGTTTTACATAGCTATAGAACCCAGGCTTGCTGTACTGTCGAGTTATGTTGATATATCTATTATATTGTCATGTTTTATTTTGATAGTTATACAGCCAGTGGCTTTTTGTGCTAGCGAGTTAACTCGTTACAATACCGTTAAAACCTGTGACGCATTGTACTGACGAGTATTGTTTAGGTATTCATTTAAATGTCGAGTTTTGGTCACAAACGTAATTTAATGTCGAGTTTTGTTTACAAAGTAATGTATCTTACTGTCGAGTTCTTTTACAAAGACAGCGCCGATTTACACTGTCCTGTAATGTTAAATTCTAAATGCACTTTAGAGTTTTCTTAACGTACTTTTTGATCTGTCCGAGTTTTGTTGAAACAGTCTGAAAATTTTGCTTGACTTTTATTATGTCAATGTTTGTTTACATAGCACTAAAGCTCGTCATGTATTGCTCTGCCCAGTATAATTTATCTTGCCATTCAGTCAGTACAGTACGTTATTAGTCTTTTAAGTATTTTCTACGTAACCATAGTTAGTGATCTACTGTTTCATCTAGTTGTGTTAGGTACGCTCCAAATAATTATTTAGTAGTATAAGTGAGAAGCCAAACGCTTTAATTATAAGTAACATCAGTATTTGACAAAAACCGTATTTGCTATTTAACCTGCAGATTTTTCATAGCGTTTAAAAATTTGAAATTTCGAATAATAATAATAATAATAATAATAATAATAATAATAATAATAATAATAATAATAATAATAATAATAATAATAATAATAATAATAATAATA
>RQTK01000306.1:333514-354405 GCA_003991915.1 Elysia chlorotica
ATAATAATAATAATAATAATAATAATAATAATAATAATAATGATAACAATATCCCAGCGTTCCCAACTTCAAGAAGGTGCAGAATCAAATAATGGCGAGCATTCAACATGGCAAAATGATATTTGAAGCTGGCTTATAAAATATAAATTTACCTACCAGAAAAAAACATAAGAGCCCCCCACCAAACCACACCCTCGCCTTTTTAATTCCAGACCCCGTCCCTCTTGAAATTGCTATTTGATACATCATGCTTTTTATTTTTACTTGAAATAGTGCATGGGCATAGTGATGTTGTCGGATAATATAAAGCAATGTCTAGTTTTAACAATAGGTTGACTGACGGGAAAATTGTAATCGTTTTGTCTTTTTGGCTTTTAATTTTACGAGCAAAAGTAATACTAGATATTGCTATTTTCGTTACATTATATCTTAAATTTGTAATATTTTGGCATCTCTGGTATATTTCCGAACAAATAACTTTAAGTCTAATTTATTGCTATTGGTATGGGTTTTTAATCTTTTTCACAATAATGGTATCGAGTAGTAATGTGACGCTTTTATAAGTTTTCTTTTTCTTTTATCCATTGAACATTAAAAGATTAGAAAATAATGTTATCCTCATCATATCTTTTAAAACACAACCTAACGCATGATTGTGTGAAGTGAAATGGATATTTTATAGACAAATGTAACAGTCAGAAGGAAAAAGACTACACAAAAATGCCCTTTAATGGAAATTATGTAAACATTTTCATTCGACCCACAATATATTTAAGAGTCAAACGTATGACTTCCTTTTTCAAAGTCAACTCAATAACTGTTTTGTTTTGGATTTTAAATAGTGTAAGTTTTTTTTTATTTACACACACCCCTAATTTAGAAACGGGGTCTGTTGTATTAAGTATAATTATAGTTACAAGGTACACCTTGAAACATTTTCACCCATTTAGGAATTTCATTTCTTTGAAAGAAGAATGTGTTATCATTAAAAAATATTTGTATAACAAACCGTGAGTGGTTATATTCTGAAAAAAAAAATGAATAACATTCATTGCATTCCCACTATTCCCACCCACCACCCAATATCGAGAATAAACACTGAGGGGGGGGGCGAAAGACAAACAATCACTCCATGTTAAGAAAAACAACCACTTCTTGTTCTCTCTAATATTGTATTCGGCTTTCCCTATGTTTTAAAGGGGGGGGGGGGGGCGAAAGACAAACAATCACTCCATGTTAAGAAAAACAACCACTTCTTGTTCTCTCTAATATTGTATTCGGCTTTCCCTATGTTTTAACAGTTACGGGCAACAGGTCCCCAAACTTTGAAACGCCAAAAGCCGGAACATCTTTAAACGTTCCCGAAGATACGCTCATTGGTGAGTAGTCAATTACACTTATAGAGACATCACCCCTCTATGTATTAAGTTTCTTTAATAGGAAACTATAAGGTATAGATACATATATGAAGACGAGAAGAATATTAGGGCTGTGTTAGTGAGACACACTAGAATAAAACTTACTATTCAATGTAAAGAAAAAGGGTACACTAACACAATTATATGATATAAATGTCATATTTACTGGTGTTGAAATTAAATAAGAGGCTACGACTAAAAGAAGCGTAATCGTGTAGATAACGTTAATGGTAATGGGCGGGTATTTGGGCGCTACTAGGATTATAAGCCTGAAAAAAAATTTATTTTATTATTTTACGTGGGAATTATGGCATGGTTACAAAATAGCACAGATACATGTACAATGTACTCACATACACAGTTACACAATTGACATAGAATAGGCTTTATTGAAACAAACTTAGTTTAATTATAATGGAAATTAAAATATAAATATATACAATAGTTTATAATCTACAAAGTTAAAGATAAGTCTCCCTGAACTCTAATTGGTGTTAGGACAAAATGAGTTCTTGTATCTGTCAGTACGACTTTTTGTACGAACAAGGCAAAGTTCGCTATGGAATAATAAAGTCTTTAGCTTATCCTACCTTATCTTATATGATAATTGCATCGATTTATTGCTTACATAATAGTAGGCGATGTGGCTTCGCTGAGTTAAACGTCATTAAAACCATTATTGCATTTCGCACCTGATCCAGAAACGGTCATCGGAAACCTAACGGCATCGGACCCTGATGGAGATACAATCACCTTCTCCACAAACTCCATAGACACAGAACGGTACGTCAAGCTGAGTGATGTGCCCAGAGAGGTACCGGGCAATCCGAACGCAAAGATAGTGGATATCATTCTCAAATCCAAGCTGGATAGAGATTTCGTAAGTATGGGTTGTTGTTTTTTTTGTTTTTTTTTAAATAAATTGGTTTGTTGTGTCCATTATTATCAAAATATAAATACACCACGTTGGGCAATCCGAACGCAAAGATAGTGGATATCATTCTCAAATCCAAGCTGGATAGAGATTTCGTAAGTATGGGTTGTTGTTTTTTTTTTGTTTTTTTTTTTTTAATAAATTGGTTTGTTGTGTCCATTATTATCAAAATATAAATACACCACGTCGGGCTAGCCGAACGCAAAGATAGTGGATATCATTCTCAAATCCAAGCTGGATAGAGATTTCGTAAGTATGGGTTGTTGTTTTTTAATAAATTGGTTGGTTGTGTCCATTATTATCAAAATATAAATACACCACGCCGGGCAATCCGAACGCAAAGATAGTGGATATCATTCTCAAATCCAAGCTGGATAGAGATTTTGTAAGTATGGGTGGTTGTTGTTGTTTTTTTAAAAAAATAAATTGGTTGGTTGTAATATTATTATCAAAATATAAATAAAATGTAGAGGGGAGCCGAAGCTAGGGGTAGTGGATATTATTTATTATTTTCATATCCTAGGTGGAAAGAAATTTCCTAAGTATGAGTTTTTTTTTTTGTTAATAAGTTGGATGCTTATGTCCATTATTAACAAATTGCAAAGGAAGTGGATTCTATTCTCATACCCAAAGGGGATAGAAATTTTGTAAGTATGGGTTTTTTGTTTTGTATACTGCTTGGTTGAATCTATTGTTAGCGATTTTATGTTTTTACTAATCAGAGTCATAAAGGAATCGTTATCGTTTCTATTCTACTGTATTAATGTCTAAAAATGATGGACACAATATATCCGTTATTGTTCTGACGTGTCGTAATAAAAATCCTAATTCTGCTTCTATCGGTATCAATTAAACTGTTTCGGACACGCCAAAGACAAATATGTCCCACAAAGCCAGAATGGTAATACATCGACTCCTGAATAAGTTGGTCAAAGTATATTGACAGCAACCTGATAGTAAGGAACAATACAGTCCGATTCGGTACTAAATCCGGGATATTTTCATTTGAAGAAGCGCCAGGGCCCCACCACTGTTTGTGAAAGGGTATTTATATTCGCATGATTTTGATATGGCGACATTTTATTTGTATAATGTCCTATATAGGTTCTAAAATACTCATAGTTTTTCGTGTTTTAAAGCTAGGACACCATGCAACTGAGTTGGTGGTTGTCTGTTTTGGTATCTGAAATGTAGATGACTGAGGATTATTGAGGGACCCGAGGTTGAATGAATTTACAATATTTGTTGTTGCACAAAAGGGTTATACTTTGGAGATATTTGCACAAAAATCGATAATTATATAACTTTTTTTGATCTATTCATCATCAGTCGGGCATTTCAACCATCACGCTGGAATTCAAAGTTACGGACCCTTTGGGCCAATCGGTAAGTAAACCTAACTTAAGAAGGCAAAGTTCATGGTCTTGGTAAAATATGCTTTATTTCAATATTAATACGTTGCGTCTTAAGCAAAAACCGATAAATAAATAAGCGAAATGATAAAATCAAGTAAGATGGTAAAATGACAAAATACCTTATGAACTGCTTTTGGCATTTTCGTCTAACTCGTCATAATTTTGCTTATGACTTAGATTCCGTAATCCTTTGATACTCATATTAATGTGGCTTGTTGTTAACAACCTTGTATTGTACTTACCGTGTATTCCCAAAGACCAATCAGTTCTAACGTTAACATGTCCTCATCATCAGAGTTTCTGGGTATAACAAATCCACCCAGATAAAATAATAAGCCAGCGTGCATTTGTGTTTATTATACATTTAGCAGTAATTAACTATTGGACCTATTTTTTACTTTGAAATAAACTTGTTTGATTAAGTATGTTGCTACCCACAACAAGCCAAAATTACTTTCATCACTTGATATTTTTAGGGCTCCACGAAAAGGACGTTGGTTATTGCTGATGTCAATGATGTTTCGCCCATGTTTGTCGACTTACCATACGAGGTTACCATCTTAGAGGTTTGTTGCTCTCTTGTATTTACAATGTAAAGAGTAAAAACTAATAATGAAACTAATCATTGGTCCGATGATAAAATAAAGTCATCTCCTCCTTTGATGTCTCAAAACAAGCTTTTTCAAGGAAGATCAAACACTGTGCGTAGAGCCCCCTGCGGCATACATGTATCCTGACATTATGTTGGGAGTGACCCAATCAGTCACATTTAGGCAATATGCAAATAGTCTGGAGTACGGATCGAACCTTAAACCTTCCGTTTAGAAAACAGTCGCTCTACACTTGGACCACCTCTTCACCAAAATCGTTTTTTTTTTTTTGCGCAACACAACATCGGCTGTAAAAGTATTTATTTTTATGTTTTAACTTTCTTGTACATACTGTATTTCAAAATCAAATCAGCAAAGAACAGTAGCATTTATTGGTAACAAATGAGAATAAAGCTGTTAGAAGCTTATGATAAAGGTTGTTTTTTTTCAGACGATATATCCAATCTGCAACAGTAAGAACTTCTTTATTGTGCCATGCTTTTTTTTTCTCCCTGTGTTTTAAATCATGTATGGAATATTTCACCAAAGGACCATCTTCCATACATTGACCCTGAATTTTTACATATTCACATACCCTCTTCCTCCTCCATCTTCTTCTTCCTACCCCACCAATATTTCACCGCCTCTCCTCAGGACACAGAACCAGGAAATATTATTTACACTGTGACTGCAAGAGACCCGGACTTTGGCCGCGGCCTTGACTACGGTATAGAGGTAAATATATTGTATGACAGTAACCATATCATAGCGTAAAAAGCATTAGACTGATCTCTATCTCTCTTTCTCTCTCTCTCTCTCTCTCTCTCTCTCTCTCTCTCTCTTCTCTCTCTCTCTCTCTCTCTTTCTCTCTCTGTCTCTCTCTTCCCTCCTTCTCTATCTATCTATCTATCTATCTATCTATCTATCTATCTATCTATCTATCTATCTATCTATCTATCTATCTATCTATCTATCTATCTATCTATCTATCTATCTATCTATCTATCTATCTATCTATCTATCTATCTATCTGTCTATCTATCTGTTTGTTTCTCTACCTTCTGTTGGATTCCCCTTTTTTTGGATATTCCATAGTCTAATAAACAATACATGTATGTTGATACCAACTTGCTTTGTTTAGATCTTTCTAAGAAAAAAAAATCAAAATGATGTTTTAAAGTTATTGATGTATCTCAGTCATATATTGACTAATAAAAAAAAATAATTAAGTTTCAAAACATAAAACAGCAAGTTCAAAATGATGTGCAAAAGTGTACAATTTCATTTTGTCCATTAATTTAAGCTAAGGTGCATCACTTTTGTTATCAAATTTATTACAGCAGAATTTGTTTTCAAAAGGAAGATATAGTTGCTTAAAGCGAACCGATTTAGACATTCTATTCTGATATATTCATCATATTCTGTCCTAATACATAGAAAAAAACACTCAATGGAAAATTTTGTGCAACATCTTGGTTAATGATTATGATTCGGAAATCCGACACACAATTAATGCAAATATATAACCCCCGCCAGAATGCTATTATTTAAAGTTTTTTTCTACAACTCATTATTTATTTTAGATGCATCTCTCACCAACATGTTTTTATTTTTCTATTTATTTCAGACTAATGCACAGGTGAGTAAACAAGCTTTTATCAGAGTAAAAGAAAATACCTCATAATTAAAAAAAAAACCAAAAACATTTTGAATAGGCATACATCCACCATTAAAAAAAAATAAAGGCAGAAGGACCTTAACAGTGTAATTTTTTCATACTGTTTGTCATTGTAAAGTCGTAAATTGATGCAAGACTGTTAATTAAATGCAAAACCAAAGTTGTGTTTTGTTTAAATTGGTTGTTTTTCACATCACATAATGCCTAATTGAGCGCATTAGTAGTGTGAGGTCCAGCCCTATTTGGGAAAAATGTATCTTTATTATGTCAGTGCAACTAAATTCTAATTTTTTTCATGTGGTATTGGTGAGACTTTTGAAATACTGTTCAAACGTTAGGTTTGATGAAACTATTTCATAATTTTTTTTTCTAATAAATTGTTAGGTTTATTTGTCTTTTTCATTGAGAAAGAAAGAGTGTTGATTATAATAATATACCGTTGGTTTGCCTATGGATTCTTTTTTCTCTCATCGTCTACCTAACATTGGATTGAATTTTACGTCGGTTGTACTGTGAGAAAATCCAAGCCTTAAAGATTTATGTTTTAAAAGATGTTCTTCTACCAACTATCTCCTATCTCGTCCCCATATACCATCCCTCTTTCTCTCTTCCTCTTTCTATGTCTCTTTCTATCTGTCTCTTTATACACACCTATCTTTCTATTATTTTGATTATCTAAGTATAATTTATATCTGTTACCCTCTCTCCCTTTCTTTCAATCCCCCTCTCTCTCTCTCTCTCTTTCTTTCTCCCCTCTCTCTCCTTTTTCTTTTTTTCTACTCCTAGCTTTTCATGTAAGGACTTATCTATATATCCTCTTAACTCATCCTCCTCAGAACGCTGATGACGATTACCGCAATACATTCGTAATGCTTCAGGGCGGTAACATCAGGTTAAACAGGGCGCTGGACTATGAAACTCACAGCTACTACCAGTTCCTCGTTACTGCAGAGGTAAAGTAAAGTAAAGTGTTGTTGCTTAGCATCCAACATCAGCACTATATAGGCAATACTATGCACGGGCTACAAGACTAATGTCTGACTTGATGCCACACAGAGACAGTGCGGGGATACCATGACTCTGTCTCAGCTGGTTATATTAAACTAAAAGTGATTCAAGGAGTAATAGACAAAGTCGCCACCGCGGACCTGTTTTTCCAGTATTGAGGCTATGCTTTTACAAAGATTTATATGTAGCAGCACATCTTATCGACAAAAATACTTTGTTTTTTTTTTCGTTTTGATTTAATGAAATTATAATACAATGTTTGGTTTTCTAGTTATACAGCATTTCATCTTATTGACAAAAACACTATTTTTTTGGTTTCTCCTAAGGATGAGGATAATCAGGCTGCCGATCCTGCAACTTTTGCCGTCTACGTGATAGATGTCCAGGATAGCCCTCCCTTGTTTGTTAATCTACCCTACAGCATACAGATTGACGAGAACACCCCTGTGGTAAGCCAAGTCAGGAGAATTATACTCCCGTTGTTAAAAAAAGATAGTGATTTTTAAAATAAGGAGTTTTTTCTTGTGTGGGTCAGGGTTATGTGAAAGGGGTAGTTTTTATTTTCTTTAAGTTATCATTCATTTATTCATTCATTCATTCATCAATTACCGGGTCTAGATTAGACGTAGGGTATCATGGCAGTCCACTAATCTCTTTGTTTAGACATCTTTAAAAGGTCTAAATTGCTTCTGTCTTTATTGGTTGCCCATCTGTTTAGAACTTAGTTAAATTATTATCACCGGATTTTCCTACATACAACACGTAAATAGAAAAAAAAGAAAGTAGTGATCACTTGTTGTACTCGCCGTATAGGATCCCCCATGGACAAAGAGAGTATAAGTTAACCAAGACAGGAAAGAAAGCTTGAAAATGCGACTAGGGGTCACATGATCTTAAAGCGCAGTTAACGCAAGCTTGCCTCTCTGTGCACATGGAAAATAGGGAAGTGACAATCAACTGCGGTCGTGCTTTAAAAAATAAGTCGTGCAAATTAGCAGTTTCATTATTCAAACGAAAATTATAGCTTTTAATATCATGATATATGATTTACGAATAATTAAAGCCTTTTTCCTTTCAGGGAAAACCAATCCAGACGATTGTAGCTTTGGACGGAGATAAGGGTGTTCCCAACAGCATCACCTACAGTCTTCACAGTGGTAAGTTTTTCCCTCATTGAATAACAATAATATAATGTAAGAGATTCTGCTGCTGTTTCTAGACCAAAGAATTGTGTACAAACAACTGTATACATAATGGAAAATTAACGGACCAGATGGTACCTAAAGTTAGGATATCATTCTTGTATGAAGTGAAACCATGATGCTGCGACAGTAAATATTGTTCGTAGCTGAAGCTACCTGTAAATACTTATTTAAAAAAAAAATAAAGTTTAGTTTTTACCAATTACATGTTATTTAAAAACAAGCAGTTTGGAAACATTTTTGTGCAAATGCTTTTTCTCTTTAACCGACAATAAATAAAACATGTGGCAAAAATTTTAACCATCAAAGTCTGGTAGTTATACTAGATAAATTAAAAAAATAAATGATTCTTTTATACAATTTCGACACGGTATGAAGAAAGAAATTTAAAGAAAAAAGTGTAATGAATCCACAACTTAAAATTTGACGAGTAAGTGTTGTGATTATTGCTATCATAGTTATATGACATTACAAGAGTGATTTTTTTTTAAAGTTTATTTGATGCTGTCATTGTAAGAAACGTTCAGGGAAACCCAGGTTATGGTGTTCAAATTTGTTTTGTTTATACTTTGTTATCCAGGCGATATAGACAACTTCGAGATCGACCCGATTACTGGGGAGATAACCATAAAAACTGAGCTTGATAGAGACTCTGACGTGATGCGAGACAAGGGTGGGGTATACGCAATGACTGTAATGGTAAGTGTTGCTTCACCAACATTAATTCATGTAAGTCAATAATAATTTCCTGTCAAAAACGCATCTCTGACATACTCATAGAATTAAAACTTTAAAAAACAATTTAAGGAATGTTTACAGGTATATGCCTAAGACTATTTGCAATTCCCAAAACTTTTAGGCAATTTATAAATATGACATAATATAATCCAAAACGTATATGCATTTCAGATAGAATGTCCCATTTTAAAGATGTCTTTTACAAATCTCCTGCAAAACATTCAGTGCTCATTTTTTATAACAATTTAAAATTTAGAGCATAAACGTTTCCCTTTAAAAAAAAAAAATTCTTCTTTCTGTAATATTTATATGTGTGCAAGTATTATTTTCCTATACCTATTTTAAAAAATGTATATAGTGCAAGTGTTCCTTGGCATGTCATTCTTCAATTTTCAATTAGGAAGTTCATAAAAGATCTTTTATTTTTTTTCTTTATCTTATCTTAACTTATTTTATATAATCGTTTCCTATCCTTCCCTATACTTTCATATCTTATGGCACCTAATTTTATCTTATCTTAACTTATTTTACATTATCATATTGTCTCGTATCCTATCCTTTCATATCTTATGGCACCTAATTTTATCTTATCTTAACTTATTTTACATTATCATATTGTCTCGTATCCTATCCTTTCATATCTTATGGCACCTAATCGTATCTTATCTTACTGCTCACTCTCCAGGCTGCCGAGGTTGTGCCCCCTGGTCAGAAGAACACAGGGGCGACGACAGCCACCACTCTCGTGACCATCACAGTGCGAGACGTGAACGACAACCGCCCCCTGTTCAACCAGCAGGACTACAATGCCACCATCCTGGAGAACATGCAAAAGGGAGTGCCCGTCAACTTCCAGGGCCCCATCATGCATGTCTCCGACATTGACCAGGTGTGAAAAAGAACCAAAAGAGGGGGCAAAGGGGGTATGGTTAACATGGGGAAAACCCAACAACAAAAAAAAAGATAAATTGAACTATATGAGATGAATAATTAATAAAGAAAAAGTTAGATCCAAGTCTGTTACCTAGGCATTATGCCACTCACATACTCAAAGGGGAGCAACTCCGTATAAAGAGAGAGAATTTTCTGTCGTCAGTGTTTCATAATAATATAAGATATACTAATGTGGTTTGGATTTCTAAAGAATTCTTTGGAAACCTAGAATACTATAATCTAATGAAAAATACTCGTACACAGCAATGACACTGTCAGTAATCACGCAGTGACTGCCCATTAGTAGAGATAGTCAAGGCCTAAAGGTTGGAACAGAGATTGTTAAATCAAAGAGTCAAACTTGAGAGTCTTATCGTAATTGATGTATTTCTTGAATCTGTTTCAGGGCAAAAACAGCCATTTTTACCTGACACTTGAACAGAACGGCAAACCTTTCTACGATTTTTCGCCTCAGCCACAGGATATTTATACAGAGTCATCTGTGATTATCAGGGTAAACAACTCTGCGTTGCTGGACTACGAGACCAACAAGACTGTCACATTTCAGGTATGTTTCACATGAACTGCAACCACAAGACAGTGGCAAAAATATGAGATCCAGCACCACCACAACAACTTTAATTTTTTTTTTTTAAACAACAGAAATGTTAAGAAAAAATGATTTTATTTTGACATTTATTATGCTAAGCTCAAAAGGCTGCCCACTTTTTTATTATAAAAATATGTTTGTCATGACCTTTTTTTTCAGGAAAACATTTTTTTTATCTTGAAATGTAAAACAGGCTTGCATTGCCAACCTTATATATTATAAGATAAAATATACTGGCTCATCTTTTCATTACTAATAACTGCAACAGATTTGTTTACATCTTTGTTACGAGTACAGACTATTCTCATTGAGCACAATTAAGAGGGAATTTAACCAAGCTTTTTATAAAAAATATTAGAAACATATTGTACCCATTTACCCAGAGTAAATCTGAAGGAGGTACATGTATTTGCCACGTTTCTTTGCAGAAAAATCAATATAGAATTATATCAAGATTGCCAGCTTGAACAAAGTTGCCAAACTCTAGCCGTGTCTCTGGTCGGTATCACATTTAGTAAGCGGCAGAGGACCAGCAAGCCATCAAGAGGATGATTGAATTGGGGGTCAGGAAAGGAGAGGGACGTGGAAGACAGCTCGTTGGGAAAGATCGCAGAGTACACAACCAAGTCTTGACGGGGACTGTCAGTTTGGACACACTTCGTTGCGTGTTGCAGAGGGGAGCGGAGCACGTATGGGGTTGCCCGTTGTGCAAGGATGCTGTTCCATAGGACAAATAAACAAATAAACAAAAGATGCATACATCCGGTTCTAAGCATACACTTTCTTATGAATGTTCGAAATCAATAACTACTGTACTCTAGCCGTGTCTCTGGTCGGTATCATGCCGATTTAGTAAGACATTGGTCTTGGTACCCGACATTAAGAAACTGATACACCAATCCAAATCAATCTTTTTTTCCACTTTCACAGGTGATAGCTAGAGAAATAGATACAGTAGAGAAAAGATCCAGTACTGCCACGATGACCATCCACATAGAAGACATGAACGACAACGCCCCAAATTTCCTTCAGCCCATGCTGGTGCTGAATGTGTCAGAGAGTACCGCTTTGAATACTGTTGTAGCGACGTACACGGTGAGATAGCTTAGTTGCTTGTACTGCACATTATTTTACTCTCATCAACAAGAACACTCTTATTGGGACTTGTCTTCGTTATCTCATTCTGGCGGAACGTTGTCCATTCATTGTAGTCGAAGAAAAAATGTAATTAAATATCTCATGGTGATTTATGCTTTTCCAGGTTCTTAACGTTGTATAGGTATTTTATTTATTTCTAGCATCAGCATAGTTAACAATTTTAACAGGGAAAAGGATTATTTCAAAGGTTTGAATGCATGAATTGGCGCTTTTGTAGTAGTTTTATTGTCTTGGTCCAAGCTAAGTGTTTACAAAATAAAATCAACTCTGTTAACACACATTATAGGCACATTTACTAGAAATAATGATAGAATTTCAACCCTGGAAAGATATCCATCACCTTTCTTAACAAAATGTTCCTAGAAATTATATTTTATATAATACATTATTTTCCTCTTAGGCCAAAGATGACGATTCTGGAGTCTACGGTACCATTCAATACTCCATCAGAGGTGGTAATGGCAGGTAGGTCACAAGGTCTAGCTGCTGTTTCTCTACAAGAGATTTTTATTTGAATGAAAAAGATAAAAAGCATAGTCTTAGACTATCCAAATAAAAAAAAATGTACAAACTGTCTTTGTCATGATTCAAAGCTATTCCAGGTTATTCTAAACTTTGACACTATTTTTTCTGATTTATGTAAAATGGTAAAAAAAAAGAAAAAAGAAATATATATTTTTGGTTTGAAATATATCTATAGTCGTTCCGGGTTCTTTACTAACATCCAAAAATAAAATTAGTTTCTACTGTTTTGGTTTGTGTCAGTATAACTGAACGGATAAGACTTAATTCCTGGTATTGCGCTTTGTCTCTATGTGTCAGCGGTAAACAATTGTTAGTGTTTATTTGACTGTCTTGGAACCTACCCCAGGATCTTAGGAGATGTTAAACCAGAAGATGGGTTTTCTCCCACAAAGCAAAATCAGAATACTCAGAGGAAAAAATGCGTGTAAACAATAACATTGTCAGACCTATTAGCATGGGGCTTATTCATATCAAGAGCTTTAAACTAAGACCAATAAAGAATTATGTATTTTCTTTACTACTATACGGCGATGCAACATGGACTCTCTACAAAGAATCAATTAATAGCCTAGAAGCTTTTGAGATGTGGATATTTTGATTACTAGCAAAGATCAGTTACAAAAACAGCAAAACAAACGAAGAAGTCTCGAAAACCCTCAGACCTAATGGAAAGCATATGCGGTCTTATTTCGGCCACGTAGCAAGGATTGACAGCCTCGCTCAAACAACCCTTATAGGCAGAATGAAGGGAAGAAGAGGAAAAAGCAAACCCAGCAGGAAGTGGTGCGACGGCATAAAAGAGTGGACAGGTATCCAGCTACTGGCACAAGTTCGTTTGATATGGTAATATAATGTCACGCCAACTCTGATTTGGGACAGCACAATGACCAACAAATCTGGACCATGATTAGGAACCTAAGAAACATTAAACAAGGAAATTAGACTTCTCTGCCACAAAGCAAATTCAAAATACTCAGAAAAAAATGTTCATTTTTATTCTTTTTTGTCTGTCAGGTTTCGCATGAATCCCTCCAGTGGCGAGTTGAGTGTGATGGGCGAGCTGGACAGAGAGGAAAACCCGACCTATTACGTTACGGTTGAGGCAAGAGATGGTGGAGGGATGAGGACCCCAGTTGAGGTCACAGTCAACATACTGGACGCCAACGACAATGTACCCATGTTCCGAAGAGATGACTATGAGAGTATTCTAAGGGAGGGAGCAGACAAGTTTGCCAGGCCTGTTATTGTAGAGGTTTGTTTATTTGTTTGTTTGTTGCTAAGCATGCAATTTCAGCTCTCTATAAACTATATTGTGGACGAGCCATAGGACTTAAGTCTGACAATTTTACCTACTGCTGCGCAAAGAAAATGTGAGGATGCCATTGGTCCTGTCTCAACTGCTCAAGTTATACTGACAAGGACTCAACAAGTAGAGGACAAAATCTGACAAATAAAGTTTTGACCGATCGCAGGTTTTGGACCAGGACCTGTGGATTGGGAGACCACTTCTTCAACACTTGCGCCTATAATTTTGTAAAATACATGGTTAAGGACCTATCTAGGCTTCATGAATGTTACTCTGGAAAGAAAAATAATTGTGTATCAAAAGTACCTTGCATAAAAACCTTTTTCTGCAAGGACTAAAGCCTCTTCAAATGCGCCATTGTTGGGGTGCCAGTATTTCTCTTCAAGTTTTTACAAATTGTACACATATATAATGTAAAGTAAAAGGAAAAAAAATAAATATACTTCCAAACAGGGTAAGCATAAAAACAAACACAAATTATTTTGGAACAAGCCTGCAAAAAAGGGCTTATGAAGTAATAGGAGATTGAGAGAGAGAAAAAGAAGTAAAGCAATATACAAAACGATCTTGTTGTAAAAGGTAAAGTAAGGATTTAAAAAAAATTAATGCAGAAACAGTAAAATGGTACACAAATTATAACTCGTTATACCTGGTACATTGTTTACTTTTTATATTCAATAAATCACACAAACCCCCTCAGGCTGTAGATGAAGACGAGGCTAACACACCAAACAGCCTAGTGTCCTACCGACTGGTCAGTGCCCCTCCAGGACTGGACACGAACTTCACAGTGGACGCTGTCACTGGTGAAATCAGCCTCACCCAGCCCGTGGACTTTGAAAAGCTTGACCCAGCCCTGCAGGGGAAACTGATGCTCATCGTGGAGGCTTACGATGCCGGGGTCCCACAGCAGTCTTCACGAGTGATGGTCAACATTACAGTGGAGGTAGGGCGAAAAAAATTAGTACAAGTTTGTGTATCAATTTTTTATTTCCTTTTGTGCATGACTTTACGACAGTGTTCGTGATTCTGTGTATACCATTCTTATTGCAATCAATATTTTCGTGGTCAGTATTTTCATAATCAGTTGTCATCATCAGTAAGATCATCATTATTATTATTATTATTATTATTATTATTATTATTATTATTATTATTATTATTATTATTATTATTATTATATATATAAATGTATCCAAAAAGGAAACAAAAGCACAACACTACTGAGTACATCTACTCAGTTGCTAAGGACCTAACAGTAGATTCACGTGCGCAAGAAATAGGAATAATATGATAATAAATAGAAGAATACGCACAACTTAGCAACTGAGGGACACAATAAATCAAACACAACTAGAAATTATAGAGAAAATACATGAAAACGTTTCGCCTTTATTAATGGCTTTGTCAATACTAAAAACAAAAGCGGAGAAACAGTCTATTTAAATTAGCGTATGGCTACAGGGTACATGAAGTTAATTTAAATAGACTGTTTCTCCGCTTTTGTTTTTAGTATTGACAAAGCCATTAATAAAGGCGAAACGTTTTCATGTATTTTCTCTATAATTTCTAGTTGTGTTTGATTTATTGTGTCCCTCAGTTGCTAAGTTGTGCGTATTCTTCTATTTATTATCATATATTACTATATCTATTTACTTATCTATCTATCTATATATCTACCTGTCTATATATCTATCTATTCATTCTCAAGAGAAGAGCGAGCGAGAGAGAGACAGAGAAAAATAGAGGGAGGGATAGAATGATAGAGGGACAATAAGGTGTCATTGTGATATACCCAATTGGTTGCTCTTCTGTATCTGTTCAGGATGAAAACGATTTCACGCCAGAGTTTACTGACGAAATGTACACAACGTTCATCCCTGAAAACTCTATTGAAGGTGAGTCGACTCTCTCCATTGTTTTATTCAAGCCAATTTGATTTAGCAATAGTTTTCATCCATTAAAATTTCAGGATTGAGAATGGAAGACAAATCATATGACTGAAAATCAGAAAAAATCTTTCATAAGATATCAAAATAGGATATGCTGTATTTTTAAACATCAATTCATGTTAAAAGTATGCTGTTGATATTATCTCAAAATTTGTTGTTCATCTTGAAAGAAAATAATTTGAGAAGTAGCAGGGAGCATTAACAGAGCAGTGTCTGATTAGTTTTAAGTCTCCTTTAAGTTTCCCAAAGAGTCATACACTGAGACGGGGGGCACCAGCTGTGATTCGAATCTTGTACCTCTTTATCATCAGTCAAGAGCAATAACCAAATGAACCACCAGTGTTTTATCAGGAAGTTAGACTAAACTATTTGATATCTTAAAAGTGAAACATAAACCCCACCCCCCAAAAAAAAACAATAAAAAAAAAACCCAAAAGCAAAGGAAATAAAATAAAATAACGAAAAAAAAACCCCCACAAACAAAACACAAAAACACAAAAATCAAAACAAAAAAAAACCTACCTTCACCCCCTGCTTATCTATGTGCTTATGTTGTGTTTGTATGTGTCCATGACCAGGTTTTGTGGTGCAGACGGTCAGTGCCATAGATTTGGACGGTACAAGTCCAAATAACGATCTGATCTACCGCATCGAATCTGGCGCTGTAGACAAGTTTCGCATCAATTTCGAGGTTTGTGAAGTTAAAATTAATATAGTTAGGCAAACAGTATGTCCTGAAACTACAATAATGAAGCAGAAAATGGGGTAACAGGAACATCTTACAACAAAATGCTTTTTTATTGATGAGGCTAAATTGTAAATTTGAAAGTTTGGGTATATTCAGAATGAACGCAGAAGAGGAAAAAGAAGAAGAAGAAAAAACAATCTTATACGACTGTGCCACATCTCCTTACACAATCTCATACCACCATGCCACACATCTTCTTATACAATTATATACCAATGCGCCACATTACCTTATACTAAATTAATTTATACCACTGTGCCACTCATCTCTTCACACAATCTTTTACATGCACCACTGTGCTACACTTCTAAATTATACAATCCTATACGATTGTGCCACACATATCCTTATGCATCTTATACCATTGTGGTATTAATTTTATCTTTGTGCTCGTTTCTCTTATTTTCAGACTGGCGATGTGCAGGTAGAGAAAGGTGCAGAGCTGGACAAAGAGATGAGGGGCGAGTACACTCTGGCGTTGTCAGCCATAGACAGGGGAACCCCATCCAGGACAGGCTATGCCACCCTCAAAGTAAGACTCGATACTCATATCGCTTTCAACAGTACTGTTTGGATCAGCGTTGGTATACTGTGACTCTCAGAGACAGGTGTCCAGGTCATCACGCAGTGTCTAGTGTGTGGTAGCACATGAAATTTTCATACAGTAGTCTTGGAGCCCGTCCACAATGTACATATATAGTGCTGATATCAGACGTTAAGCAACAAACAAACAAACAAGCTTATCACAGCAAATGATGTTCATGTTTCATTACTCAGAAACTGTTTCTTTACATTTTTTTTATTATCTAGAAATTAAAGAAAGAAACTAAATTAAATATTTCAACTTTTTTTTATATATCAAAGTCTATATCAAAGTCAAATGGAATTTCAAAATTATATCAAAATTAGATATCTATTTGAATTACAGTCCTTATGAAAACCAAGGAAGAAAGTGAAGCACTTCTTCAAAAACAATATGTCATAGTTAAAAAAAACATTATAAGGTTGCCTGAGCCTACCTCCCAACATGAAATGTAAGCAGCAATTAAATTAGCAGACATTAGCCTGAGAATTGGTCCAAAAGATACCCTAGTTCCGGACGATGATTATAAGAAACTCGGCAACCCACTAGCATCCAATCACCCCTCCACCCCTCCCCTTCTCTCTCTCACACCAACCAGATCATGCTGATAGACGTCAATGACGAGCCACCAGAGTTCACGCCGCCCATTCGATCAGTGACGGTCAACGAGAACAACCAGGTGGACTCCCCTGTGGCACTGTTCTCCGCCATTGACCCTGACCTTGGTCACAGCCTTGTGTACAGCCTGGGCGAGGTCACGTCCTTCAACTCTGATGACCCTGAGAACCTATTGGATGTAAATGCCGCAGGAATTAAGGTAAAACTTGTGGATCAGATGCAGTCAGAAGATAATTCACTAAAACAAAACAGCTTAAAACACTCTAATTAATACTTTTTATCACAAGAGTATTTACACCCAACAATGATATAGACAGCTATTTTTTCCTTCAATATTAGCGTATACTCTTAATTAACTTACTTTTTAATTGATTAAAGAAAAAAAACGACAAAGAGTGGTCACATTATAATTATAATTTACAAATGTTTAATATATATATGTATATGATTAGTTCATTCAAGGTGAAAGACCAGCTGATAATAAAATCCTTTTATCCCAACCCTGTCTCTGTTCTCAACACACAAAGCAAGACTTAAAATTTAACTTATAGCATCTAATACTTTGTTTATATCTACTGTTTGATTAGGACTATTTCGGAGTCAACACTGGCTCTGGACAGGTGTTTATCAAGAGCTCACTGGACAGAGAAACAGCTGACCGAGTGGTTTTGGAGATAATTGTAGAGGATATCAATGCTGACGTTGATCAACAGACCGCTACAGGTTTGTTTGGACATGTTTAGTAAGTGTCTAGTGATAGTGTAAACAAACAGAGAATAGACGTAGATGCCTAACTCTGCCATCTAAATCCTTTGTAGGTAAAAAGTTTTACATCTATGCACTCGATGTTTACCATCGAATTATTATACTGAAGACAAATTTATGTTAATTTTACACAAATTATGTAAAATTTACTGAGTTTGGACATCAATAAATCACTGTCACACATCCACTCACAGATTTGTCTTTGTCTTTCATACTCTCTCTCTCTCTCTCTCTCTTTCTCTCTCTCTCTCTCTCTCTCTCTCTCTCTCTCTCTCTCTCTTTTTTTTTTTTCTCTCTGAAAAGATGAATTATCTAAAACCAAAGATATAAAGCAACATGCATACTTAATTTCAGTTATGTTGCACTTTTTGTCTGTCTGTCCATCTTTGTTTCTATCTGTATGTCTCTTTCTTAACTGCCTGTCTCTGTATGCCTCTCTTCCTTAATTTTTTTACCCACCCACTGTTTTATTTATCTCTCTGTGTCAGGCACGCTCTCTGTCACCATCCAAGACTACAACGATGAGTCCCCCCGGTTCTTGCCGTCCAACCACTACTCTGTGGACGTGTCTGAAGCGGACAGTGTGCAGTCTATTGTGCTACAGGTGTCCGCTACTGACAACGACTTCGGCCAGACCATAACCTACAGTATTGGGCAGTCAGATGAGGACGCATTTTCCGTTGGAAATGATGGTTAGTGATTTTTTTAATCTAATCATGCTCACACAGTATAGATATACACATACACATCCCGGCCCATTCTCTTCTGCAGCCGGAAGGTCTAATACAATAAAAAAAATTATTGCAGCCACAGTATGCTTGAGTGTTTCTTTCTTTGACCCAGAACACTTACCTATGCAGTGGGCCCATTTTACACTGATCATAAACGAGACATGAGCTCACTGTGTGATCTGGTGAAAAAAGGGAAACTTTTTCCTGGTTGACAATTTCCTAGTTTCTCAAGGAAAATCCTTTAAGGCAAAAAATGCAAATCTCTCTTTAACAGTAAAAAAATTTGTAAAACATGCCACAAGCGAAATATCCCAATTAAATGGATTTGGTAAAAGGACAAAAAAGGTAGTATAAAACGCAGTGGCTAGAGCGAGGCTCGAATCCGTGAGCCTTTCATTATTAGAAAGTCTGCGCTCTACCCTTTTACCATCGTGCTACTTTTTGATTGAATAAGTAATTGTATAAAAATTCTACTATCATCTTACTACACTTCTTACTTCCAGGAACTATTCGACTCAAGAAAGAGTTGGATCGAGAGAGTCTGCCACAAAACATGCTGGAGTTTGAAGTCATTGCCCGAGACAGCGGCAGCCCTGCTCTGATGTCCACTGCAACAGTCACAGTGAGGGTCCTAGACGACAATGACAATCCTCCGGAGTTCCAACCCCATCAGGTCAGTCTGCAGCCTGTTTTGTTCAGAATATAATTTTAGACTCATTGCGAGGATCCTACTGATAGTACAATGTAATAATAGTAGGTGGAACATCCTTGGATGGCATGTAAATAATAGATCCAGCTTGTACCAACGGGGCCATAATGGAGCTTGTAAAATTACAGGCCAGGTGACTGAAATAAACAAATATTAATTTGCATTTAGAACTAAAGTGAGCTTTATCATTATAGTATTAAACACAGTTGGGACATTTTACATTGCTGAGAGAGTAGGCTAGTAGATTGAACAAAAAATCTCTCTAAGAATATTTGTGTCCTAAGAATGATAATAATTTCACACAAATAGACCATTATTATCCTTGTCATGCAAAAATGTGTTCACTTCAGTTTTTTAGTGACTTTGCTAGTTATTTTAGGAAGTTACAGCCCCTATTTAACGTCTCTAACAGTTCAGATAAAAAATTTTGTTGAGATCATGATGATGATAAGGCATAATTCTATTGCCTTATGAAAGTCTGTATGGGGAGAATGGGCAAAGGGAGAGAAAAATCGAAAGACAGAGAGAGATAGACAGCAAGAAAGAGACTGAGAAATAAAAAAAAGAGAAAAATAGAAGGGGTAGAGAGAGAAGTCAAGTTATAACTATGTGTGAACGAAATTGATAACTTACATTACCTGACAAGTTCCACCTGATCTCACGGTCTATGGAAAAACATCAGTTAAAGCAAAGGCTGTGGTAACCACAGATTACATAATACGTGGTGGTAACAGCTAAAAATTGAACATTGAGTGACATCTCTTTATCTTCTTGTCCTAGCCTCTGTATGAAGTTTGTTGCGCCTTATTAGGGAGCTATACAATCATGCAATCTCTCTCTCTCTCTCTCTCTCTCTCTCTCTCTCTCTCTCTCTCTCTCTCTCTCTTAAATGTATTGCCCATCTATTGAGACTATATTACTTCTCTATATAACTGTTGTGCAGACAAGGTTTGAGGTATCAGAGGACGAGTCTGAGGGTTTCACAGTGGCAACTTTCAAAGCTTCTGACAATGACACTGGAGACTTTGCCAACATTGTCTACACTCTGGCTGGAAAAGACATAGAAGATGGCAGCTTCTCTATAAACAGTACCACGGTAGGACATTGTGAGAGGACTTTATCGAAACAAAATGATATAATTAAACTTAGGCACAGTTTATACACTCAGTGATATGTTTTTGTTATTATTAGCCTACTAGAATTACTATTATTATTATCATCATTATTATTATTATTATTATTATTATTATTATTATTATTATTATTATTA
>RQTK01000306.1:364694-386516 GCA_003991915.1 Elysia chlorotica
TAATATAAGATAAGTCTCTCTTATCCCATAGGGTCAGGTCATAGCTGATGTAATCAAATAAGATAAAATAAGATAAGCCTCTCTTATCCCATAGGGTCAGGTCATAGCTGATGTAATGAAATAAGATAAAATAAGATAAGCCTCTCTTTTCCCATAGGGTCAGGTCATAGCTGATGTAATGAAATAAGATAAGATAAGCCTCTCTTATCCCATAGGGTCAGGTCATAGCTGATGTAATGAAATAAGATAAAATAAGATAAGCTTTTCTTATCCCATAGGTCCTCAAACACTGGGCTAGCCTAGAGTTTGCAGGCTGGTGATGGTTGATTAATAGTATAATACCAGCGAGTCAAATCTACTTAATATGCATATTGCAGGTGCCACCGATATCAATCAAATTGAAAAAGGGAAGAGAGTAAAGTGTAATTTGATGTTGTTGGATTCAGTATATAACTCTCAATCACAACATTCATTCAATTAGATCTAGATAGACTTGACAAGACAAGATGAAGCAATGTGTAGTTTTATTCACGTGTGTTTATCACAATACAACTGAAGGAAAAGGAAAGAGCCCATCCTTTGTTTTAGTAATAATAAGGAAGATTACTCTTGCTGTATAATAATCTATGAATCAAAGGGAGTAATAGCGATCTTTGAAAGTGTCTTTAAATAATACAGGGTTGCTTCCCATGTCACATAAAGGAAAGGCAAATGATACGTTTTTATAATTTATATCTTTGGGACAAAACCATTGACTTCAAACTGTACCAACATAACTAGTTAGCCTACCCACAAAAATCTTCACTCTTTTTAGACACATTAATTTTTGTGCTAGGCCCGACAGCTATGCACAAAACAGTAAAGCTTACAATATTGCCTATAAGTATAACACCAGTCCTGCTGGCAAAGAAGTCGAGGGATACTGACGGGGGCTGGGTAGCTCTAGGGTAGAGCAATGGCTTTCGACGCAGGTGGTCTATGGTTTAAGCCCTGCTATAGCAGTGGCATTATTTCTCTAAAGATCCACTAAGTCCCAGTTACCTGTATTCTGGAACACCGTCACCATATACGCTTTTTCTTCATACCTAGGAGACGTGACAACTAGGACGGAGCTGCGCTTTCTCCTAACAAACATGTTGCTACTCGCTGTATAGGAATCATCACGAGACTTAGGTATAGGGGACTGTAAACTATGATAAAGCCTTGCTTCCTTCGAACAAAGAACAGAGATACCCTGATACTTACAAAACTAAGTGCAAAAAATAATTTTCAATAAGTTTCAAGATTACTACTCTTAATGTTTCTCTCTGTGTATGCCTGTCACCTCCCAGAACGGACATGTACATCCACGGAGAAGACTTTGAAACCAACGAAGTGATTCCAGCCACAAGGTTACTCAGGTACACATACTTAACCAAAAACAGAAAGAACAAGTTTATACGTTGCCTGAGATACAGAAGTATGAAAAAACTAATTCAAAATAATATGGGAAATACTAGTTATAAATTTTAACTAAAGAACCATTTGTACAGGGTTTTAAGAATTGGTAGTCATATAAGTAAAATTGATGACAGTAATTGTAAAACATGGAGCATTGTATTTATCATTACAATTCCTTGCTTGTTTTCTTGATTGTTGTATTTTTGTGTGTGTTAATTGCAACAATATAAAAAAATTGTATAGGTTTGTATAAGTTTGAATATTGTAGGGCATATTGTGTAGAACAGATACATATTATAAGAGTGTCTCTTAAAATCGAGGGCTGCGATAAACTTGTTCTTGATAGCATGTACATTTTTTGGTTAAGTATATGTTGGATGTACACATTTTCCTACCCATCTATTACTGCATCTTTCCGCTCTAAATTTCTTTTAATCCCTTTTTTGGTTCTGGTCTTTCTAGTCTTTTGGTTAACACTTTTGGATGGTTTTAGTGTTTTTTATGCGTTTATCAAGTTCTTTGTCAAAAGCTTTTAAAGACAAATGCTCCAATGTGTTTCATTCTTGAATGTGTGCAAGACTTTCCAAGTAAAAAAATCCAAAAAATAATGTTATTAATATTTAGGCACATACTTTATTACACACAAAACAAATTAAAAGTACACGGGCTTGTACTACACACTCGTTACTTCTGTGGTGGCTCCCTTGGTCACCTACGCCTTGACAGTGATAAAGGGAAACCATTTGGACGAAAACTTAAAAGATCATTGATTTCTCTCAGTTATCTCCCGCATTTAACTTGCCAGTTCCACAGTATAATTTTAGTTATACTAACTACATTGTGTGTATAAATTCATTTTTAAAAAGTCTCTTTACTACTTCTCGTCCAACCAATTTTCCCTCTAACACCAAGTACCATTTTAACACCATTTATCTCTATTTGCATCCACTATTTATTCAATTATAATATATACATACATTGTATACATGTTTTTATAAATTATATAAAAACAAAGCAAGATATACATTTGCATTGTAAATCGAGAAAGTAACTGCGCCTCTATTACAAGGTTTTGACCATTATTATAACGTGGCATCCTTTTTGAACCTGTCTCGATCTTTGTAAATGAAACATTTTTTCTTGCCCCGGGATGCACTGCTGGTCCCAGTGTATGGTAGGCTTTGTATCTCTGTCCATTGCACTCACTAGGCTTTCCGGCTCACATAATTGTCTGTGCTGTGGTGACTTTTGTGATGATTGCAATCCTCTCATTTTTCATTTTGAATCATTGAAACCCATGCCATGGCCACTTAACTTAATGGAATTAACTCAACATAAATCTGTTGAAATCGATCATCACACAGTGGAAAAAATGGGGAATCTAGGAAGTTTTCAGACTACCTACAAAGTTCGGTTTCAACTGGTATAATATATTCTACCTTTATGTAAAAGCCACTATAGTATTGCATATCAAAGAGTAAAGTTAAGATATACATAGTCAGAATTAAAAAAAAAACAATACAAAAAAAAAACATGAACGTCTCCAACGTCTGACAATTGAAAACGAAACGTAGGACCCAAATCATAGTTATTGACTTTAGACGTTAAGAAGCGATTTGATTTGAGGTGGAGACAATAAAAAGAATTGCAAACTTTAAGTGTCATCGCTACATATGTTCCAGAATTTATCTTTAGTTTAACATTTTTTAAGTAATTAACATTCTTAAGTATTGAACATCTATTAAGTATTTAACATTGCAAATTACTAACCGCTGGAAAACAAGTAACCTGTTATAATTCTATAGGAACTCGACGTTATTCTTTTAAAAAGAATCACAACTGGTGATTTCGGATTTTTTAATAACAAAATTAATTCATTATTGTGATTTGCGCCTTTGTTCTAGTCAGGTTAATACTAAAGTATACCAATTGCTATAATATATGTCAAACAAGATTGACTACTCTTCAATTTGTAAAAAAAAATGTTCGTTGTTTCATGCGATTTTTGTGTGTTAATATAGAAAAAGATCTATGTTAATATTACCTGATTCGAATATTATTATTTTTTCGAACTGATTGCATCGCAATATCTTTATTTGAAGTTGGTGTAGTTTATAGCTACGTTGCAGAGCTTACAAACGATTTTTTCTTTAAAACAATCCAATTTCCTTACTTCTATCTTCGCTATTCTATCTTTTTATCTTTTATTTCTTAATAATGTGTCTCATTATTATTTTTTTTCTTCACTATGTTTGGCCTAATTCTCATTTTGTTCTCCAACACTTTTTTGTCTTCCTCATTATCCTTCATTCTCGTATGTCCCTTTTATTCTTCTTTCTTATATTTATCTCTTAACTTTTCTTTGAGAATTGATTTGTCCTTATTATCTAAATCATTTTCCCAAATGCATCAATGAGTTCATTCATCCGCCCACTTTTAGATTTCATCACCAGAACACACTGTTTAACTTTGCTTTCTTTTATAATAACAAGTATTCATTGTTTGCCCACCTTTTGTCCAGCTTGATTGACCAAAAGAATGCTCTACTGGTGGATCTTTTGAATGACTACAACGTTGTGGAAATGATTGTGAGTTTTTTTAATTGTTTTATACAATACCTACAGTTCAATCATACGTCTGTGACAACTGACATTAGCAAAGGTAAAAGTGTAATTTTGTTTTAAATTCATTTAAATAGATGCAAAACACAAATGAAGATCTAAACAGAGAATGAAACCTACGATTCCCTGATCTAACCATAGAACTAAGAATATCAAAGGAATAAAAGATAAGGCCTTTGTGTAGGTCAGAAAGACCATAATCAATAAACTTGGCCAAATAGCTGATAAGTATGTGGTCTAATGATAAGTTCAATAGAATACCATGTTGATGTAAAACAAATGCAACAACAATGTAGCTACTTCGGCATATCTCTTTGTCTATCTCTCTCTCTGTCTCTCTTTCAATCCCTCTCTCTCATACCACTCATTCTCTCCTCCTCTGCCCCCTGTATCTGTTTCTTTCTGTCTCTCTGTCTCTCTCCCTCTCTGTCTCTCTGTCATACCACTCTTTCTCGCCATCTCTGTTCTCTCTTTCTCTTCCGGTCTCTTTCTCTGTGTGTGTGCGTGTGTGTGTCTCTCTCTCTATCTTTCTCTATCACTCTTTGCTGCTCTGGCTCTCTTTCCCCCTCTCTCACTCATCACACTCACTCTGTCTCTCTCTTCCCTTTCTCCTTCTCTGTCTGTCTGTCAAGCTTTTTGTCTGTGTATCTGTCTGTCTGTCTGTCTGTCTGTCTGTCTGTCTGTCTGTCTGTCTGTCTGTCTGTCTGTCTGTCTCTCTCTCTCTCTCTCTCTCTCTCTCTCTCTCTCTCTCTCTCTCTCTCTCTCTCTCTCTCTCTCTCTCTCTCTCTCTCTCTCTCTCTCTCCCCTGTATTAATGACACCTAACACTTCCTGCTCCCCCAGCCTGTAAAAATGGATGAACTGGACGATGGGCAGGAGGACAAACTCAAGATGGCGCTGATTTTGGTCTCCGTTGTGTTGGGTGCCTCTTGTATTATCCTGGCTGTTGTTCTCTTCTACGTCCATAAGAGGTCAGTATTGCTCCGTCCACATAATATTTTGTTTAACTAAGTACTTCGTTCAGGCGACAGCTCCAACGGTGACCCAAGTTTATCGCCTACTGGTTGGGTGTTTGTCAGTATAATGTGACTGTCAGAGACAGGTATCTAGGTCTACACACACAGTCTCATGTGTGGCAAGCCATGACATTTTCGAAACGCCTGTCTCCAAATATAGTGGTGACGTTGGACGTTAGGAATCAAAACAACTCAACTCAACTCGCACTGACTCTATTAGTCTTTGGACTTATGCGCAATAGCCTAGGTGTTAAATTTGGACTCTATGAAACCAACCAACTAACCAACCGACGCCTCCCTGAATAATTATGTTTGGTTAGACTTATCCATCCATGCCTGTATTGATTGTGCACAGATCCATTTTTGACAGGGTAAACGCTAATATTATTATGACCTACAAATATGATATTTGATTAGCTGTGCGTTGTGCTGAAAAGTCTAGACGTGCTATAAGACCTAAGTTGGTGCTCGAACAACGAACCCGCAACTCTACTGCCGAAAGATCTGCCAACTGATGTCTCCAATTATTTCTCATAGGTTTTTCAGGAGCATCTTTTACTGTGGCAGGGTAATCAGTTTCTATCTGAACCTCAAATATCTTGCTTTTACAGTTTAGAGAACTACAGAAGGGAATGGGAATCTCCAATAAATTTTACAACCCCAACGTATTACATTGTTTTGACATTGTTTGGTTTAACCTTACTGTTACAAGTGATGCAATTAAACAGGTAATTGTTTTGTGTCGGTCTCTTGTAGTAAATATTTCGAAAAGTACAATATGACATAAAAAGAAACAGTAATCCTAAAAATAATTATTTACTTTTGTAAAACATTTAGCTGTTAGACCTAGAAGGCTTGCATTTTGGCTTGGTTTCAATAATTATAACTCTAATAACAATACTAATAATAATGCTAATAATAATAATAATAATAATAATAATAAAAATAAAAATAATAATAATAATAATAATAATAATAATAATAATAATAATAATAATAATAATAATAATAATAATAATAATAATAATAACAATAATAATAATGAAAAAAAAATAGTATTACTTCCCCTTAACCTGCTTAACGAAATGTTTACGCATGCTTCTTCTTTTTGTGACTTTTGTGCAGGTATGAGAGGAAACTCAAGGCTGCGACTGCAATGGCATATGGTGAGTCTTATTAACAAACTTCCAAACTTAGCCACCATTCAGAGAAAATCCTCTAAAAATAGGCGTCAGGAAACAGGGGCAGCAAAACCACATGTAAAAAGAACTGAAATAACAACCCTCTTGAAATAATGATATTATCTCTAGTGCTACCACATGAATCCATCAATTTAACTGGGCGTGTTTTCTAATCCTAGATAGCTCTTTTTTATGCAAATTTTTTCTCTTCTTTTTTTTTTTACTCAAAGCATTTGGAAATTAGGAATCTCATTATTGGAAAATAGAGCTAAGCATTTGCTTAATATTGTTTTCAATAATTCGTTTTCTTGGAAGCATATGTCTGCCATCAACGCATGATTTAATCTGCATTGGATAATTAATTTTATGGCCGTTGTGTGTTTCCTAGAAGAGAACACAGATGTTAGTTAACCCCTCTTTTTTTGTAACATCAGGAACTAATTCTTTAAAAAGTTTGCAAAATGTAGGATATTCTTTAAATTCTGCTTTCCGGTATTGTCTTAAGTGGCACCGGTTATAATATTATTATTTCAGTTCATTTAACGTGAAATTACCTGAAATACAAAGTTAATCTTCAGAGTGTGAAAATGACGTGTTGTTTTTAGGACATATTTTTTAAACCTGCGTATATTAACGGAACAATATTCAAGGTCATAATATTACGTCACACCTTTTCATACATTATAATTTTAAATTATAATTTTTAAACGATTTCCTTAAATATTTAATAAAAAAAAGAGAAAAATATGCTTGAAAGCAAATTCAAAGAAAACATTTACATAGCAAAGAGAAAAAAAACATACTCGCCCCATAATAATCAACAACTCTTTTTTAATTTCTTTCGCACCGACTTGATAGCACTTGAAAACTAACCAAGTACGTTGCTTAAGAGCCAAACAGCTGGCTTCTTAAATATTTTAGATAGAGGCTGTAACGACAAACTAAAAACAAATCAACAAAAACAACCTATATATAGAATATAAAACAGTTTGCTTTTGGACGATTTTTTATCCTGCTTAAATTGCACTAAAATATAACCGTACTAATAGTTTTGCAAGTTCATTCTTTCCTCGTGTAGACATGTGTATAAATGCAGTTTTTAAACCATCAACATAATTTTTTTCCCTCTTCTCCCTTGCAGTGAACTCTGGCGTCGGTATGAAACACTCTTCTATCTTTACGTGTTTTCTTACTAAGTGTTTGTAAACGTATTGCCTCTCTTGAAAACAACATTTTTAAAATCAAATTAACACTGTCTAAAACACTTCATTCACTGGTTAACTATGTTATAGAAAAAAGGTTTTAAAAAAAAGCACATAATTCACACAAAAAAAACTGGCACTATCGTCGACCTTCGTAGCGGATGCTGGCAATTTACGGAGATGAATTAAAAATAAAATAGATACGCAAGTTTTATTTCTTTTTTAATAGGCCTACTATCTTTGAAAGAAATCTAATATTTGACCAGATTTACCCTCCCTGCCCGAAAAGTCTTACAAGGGCTGAGTTAAGTTGAGTTGATTTAACGTCCAACGTCAGCATTGCATAGCCTTTATTGTATACGGGCTTCCAGAATGACGACGTCTGACATTTATATGTCGTGCTAAACAAGAGAATGGGAAGGTAGATCAATACTACACGGAGATTAAGGACAGGACATTTCCTGAATAAATTAAGCACATTGATAGCTACAATCTAGAACCCTAACCGACTTATCAATAATAGGTCATATAATTATTTTAGTACAGAAATAAAGTATTGGAATTTTCCGGAACAAATACAACCAGTTTATAGCTATAATCTAGATCAATAATCAATTGAACTATTTTGCCCCTGACGTTTACTCAAGCACTGGAAAAAAAGAAAAGTGTATAGTCCTTTTCAAATTGGACTATATAGCCTCTGTCTTTAAGGAAAAGTGATCTGTTATATTGGGGAAAATAGGTTAGAAAGGGACAGCCACAAACCTTAGAAAGGGTTAAGCACACTGGTCTTCGCCTTGGCAAGGCGATGGGTGCCGAGTAGAAGGTGCGGGTTCGATCCCCGTCCATGTCATTTGTCTAAAAATGTGTCTTTGTCTACTTGTCTTATCTGTTGGTCTAAGCTAGACCTAGGTTTGTGGCTGTCCCTTTCTAACCTATTTTCACCTTATTCCCTCAGTCGCTCGCATCATTAGCTGGTCCCTAGGTCTAGCTCCGTCTGTTTAAGCCTCTATAGTTGTTGGCCTGCTTCTCTGTATCAGGAAAAGGTAAAGCACTGGATCTTTCCTGAACAGATACAACAGGTTTATAGCTACAGTTTGTTGTCATTTTTTTTCAGGACTGAATATGTCTACCAGCACTGTGCCAATAACAGAACTTTAGAATATAAAAAAATCCCTAAAAATATAAAAAAATTAGAGAAAACCGTAAGGTAAGATGGCTGCTTAAAAACAAGACCCGCCTTTGTAACCTTGGTGCCTTTCCACATAATCGTATAGGTTTTCCAGGGTTTATTTTAAAACTGGTTTTAAGTTTTGTCCTTAGTGGTATGGAAAAAAGTACTGGGTACTGAAAAGTTTCCAAATCATGAGGGTTGTCTAGATGGCTGGGACTGCTCAGTATTTGTCCTGCATTCTTTCTCTCTTTTTTCATCAAAACATATGTTCAAGTCTCTTGGCATACTTAATTTGCTTTAGAACATAAATTACCTGTGAAATAACTTTTCGTTTGCACTGTTTCACCTTCGTTTTTAAGTTGCACTAAAAATTGTATATTTCATAGGTTATAACGTTCGTTTTTCTAAAGTCCATAAAACACGCCTTTCAAAAGGGCAACATTTATTTTCCTAATTATATCAGCTGCAAGCGGTAATCGTCAAAATAAAAATATATACATGTAGTTATATACCATAATAATATATATGTTTGTGTGTATACGTAGCCTATACATTTTTCATGTTCTTCCCTCTACTTGTAGAGTGAAAGTATGGGTGAAAAAAAAACAGCAATTCTCATCCCCGCCTATTCCAAACATCCATTATCATTTTCCTTTTATTTTGATTCCTTTTCTAATTAAAGCTTTTAACTACGAAGAGACAAAGAAAAAGAATTGCTTCAATATGTTATCACTTTTGTTTACTCAAGCTAAAATGGAAAAAATGATATTTTCATGTATACTGAGAAGAAAAAAAAAAGAATGAAAACCAACATAAATAAGGAAAGTTCAAGTTTCACTAGCAGACCAACACATTTTTTAAATACCTTATTGTCACGCGCCTTTTTGGTGGACATGAAAATATCTTAAACACCTTCTTAATGTCAAACCCAATACAATTACAAAGTACGTCACTCTCCACATATGAACTGTCAGACGAAATGGAAGCAATAAAAATCAATTACTTTGTAGACAAAAAAGAAATCATCTCTGCAATTAATTAACTAAAGGACTGGAGATACAAAACCAAAATAGATTGCTTAACTAATTTCCCTGTATATTTTTTTTTTCATTTTGACATTCTCCAATTTCCGCTTCGTTTCCCCTAGAGTAATTGTTTCTTTTTTCCATTGTTTGTTTACGTCAACAATATTTTGTTGATAATTGTATTTTGTTATTGCTGTTTTGGCAAAAAAAAATTAAATAGGGTATGTTTCTCTATGTCATGCAGTTAATCATGCCTTAATTTATTCATTGATCATGCATATGAGCTATAGGTAAATAGATAGGCAGATAGATAGATAGATAGATAGATAGATAGATAGATAGATAGATAGATAGATAGATAGATAGATAGATAGATAGATAGATAGATAGATAGATAGATAGATAGATAGATAGATAGATAGATAGATAGATAGATAGATAGATAGATAGATAGATAGAGAGATAGAGGGAGAGAGTGAGTGAGAGAGAGAGAGAGAGAGAGAGAGAGAGAGAGAGAGAGAGAGAGAGAGAGAGTAACACAAAATAGTAGTATAATCGATATATTGATGGCTTTTCTGCTGTGCAAAAAAATGAGGTAAAATTTAAAAAAAACGCCACAACGGCTCTAACATTGTATATATGAACATGCTATATTGAATTGAGGCCAAGATAATGAGGTTTTGTAAAATACCGAATACATATATACATTGTAGCTTAATGAATCATGTTAACTCTTCCAAAGCGTATGTATGCTTGCTCAAGTTTATATGTAAACTACATTATTACAATTTACATAAAATTTATACTTATAATTATCTTATAATCGTTTTCCTTCTCAGAACCCCACAACCCAAATATGTACACATCGGATATCCCCGGTGCCAATATTCATTCATACGAGAAGTAAGTACGGTTTTTCCTAAAACTATTTTTTACCTTTTCTGACGCTCTTTCCTCTGTATTACTATAATTTTATTTACAAAGAAAGTTTTAATACCATCTTGGATATCATATGTTATGTTGTGCATGGAAGTTCCATGAAACCCACTCTGGTTCGGTACAAATTGTTTCTTATGTTTTCTTTAACCCTTTTTGTGTCGGTCCAGACGATTTTAACCCAAAGGAAAGCGTTTTATTTGTTTTAAATGAACATGAAAACCAATTGTTCGTTTATATCTTGCAAATTGTTTGTTCAAATCACCTCAAGCGATACAGGAAGTATTTTATCATAAAATGTTTTAAAATGTCCAAAGTTGTAAAGTCAAATTTACTGACCACTTAGGTCAACACTCCAGGTGGAAATAAAGGTCAATTAGGTCTTGGCGGTTGACACGACATACAGAGCGTCGTAAAACTAAGGAAAAGCCCGCCTTATATTCCCCCCACCCCCACCAACCCCACCCCTCCCCAAAAAAATGAATAAAAAACGGAAAAAAAGAAAGAAGGAAGGAACAACAACAACAACAACGCGGCTGGAAAATTTTACCTTAACAAATGAAAATTAATATTTGTTTTGTATTGTTTTTTTTGTGTTTTTGTTTTTTTGGGGGGAGGGGGAGGTTTTTGCTTTTGTTTAGTTTTTAAGAATTTGATTGCTGTGATGCCTTAGGAGTTAACGGACTGAGAACGGGTTTTCTTGGTTTTTGCGTGTTTTTTGTTTTGTTTTGTTTTCTATTCTTCTACGTCCATTGAACTCACGGGTTTGAAACCACGAACTTGAACCCTTGCAAGGTTCCCAGACTTGTTACTTCCTAGACATATGGTGTTAAAAGACTATGGTGTGAATAGAAAAAATACAACAACAAAAAAACCAAACCAAAACAAACAAACAAAAGAGGTGTAAAAACTTGGGACCAAGGCATTGCCAGCAATCAATACTGTAAGATAATAAAATTGATAATTACTTACGCACGCACACTAAAAACGCCCAATGTTTAAAAGAAATAAAATAAAAAATAACACATTAAGCTACTGTTTTAGGATGAAAACAACATTAAAACAACAAAAAAACTTTTTTAAAACGAAAAGAACCTTTAAAACAATAAATGTTGGATGAAAACTCTATTTGACATAAGAGTATGCATGTTTTATTTCGTTTAGAGTTAATCATAATCATCATTGGTCATGTATAAGATATGAGAGAATGAAGTTAGGTATCCTATAATGAGTTCTCACACATATGTTAGCCTCCAGACGAGAACGTCAACCAGTAGGGCTACACTGTCCTATTCCTATGGGGTTAAGATATGTGGGTTGGAACTGTTTGTCAACAACATGACCCACTACTCGTTTGAGATAAAGCATATGTAAGATAGTTTACATTTTTTCATACTATGAAATGAGTTTGTATAAAGAATTAGGCAAAAAAATAGATGGACATAATTATATGCCAATAGATAGATAGGAAGAATGAAAGGAATATTTTTATAGATAGAAAAAAAGATATATACTAGATAGATAAAAAGGTACTCACAAACAGATACAGAGATACACGCACACATAAATTTAAAGAAGAATAGAAGGGTGAAGGGATAGAAAGATAAATGGTTAAAAAGAACAATTCCTTATGATGGACAAAGATGGAAAGATATATATAAAGAGAAACTACAAGACTAAAAAACAACAAAAACGAATTAAAATCTATGTTTAACTTTAGCTCGTATTTGAACTAACGTAATAGCTTTAAACCTTTATCCATACTACGCTGCGTGTGAAAATTAGTAGGGGCCTAATGCAATGTTAGACCTTTCCTGCAGCGTTTCTTCCGAAACAGTATAAAAACTATAATCGTTTTTTTTTAATAGACAAAATACGATATTATTATAGTTGTATGTTTAAAAAAAAGACCAAAAAATTAATATTTCCGAAGACGAAATTGCAATTACTTCATAGAATTTCATATACTATTATTTTTCTCAGAAACCTAATACAGAATATTGTTTGAAAAAAATCCGATTATTTTGCGATTTAGCTCTGAATCACTGTAATTGTCTCAGTTTGAACTAAAGCATTTTGTTGTTGGGGTTTTGGAATTTACTAGATAAATGGGGGATCTAAATAAGGACTTAAATCCATAATGCCGGAGCTTCATTACTTGGCTTTTTAAATTTTCGAGTTTGATCTAAAGGTGTTGGCACAAAATGTATACTAATTTAAGTCAATGGCTTTTTATCGTTAACTAAGAAAAAGAGTTATAGCATCATTAGCCCCTTCATGATACTACTTCAATATCAATTCATAAGGTAACCACTCTGACTGTATTAGACCATTTTTAAGGGAGCTGACACTAGGATTTTATACTGGTTGCACTGTGATATTGGAACTGGTCCCAAAAGTAAAAGTATCATAAAGTTGTGGGTTGCTTTTCTCCTAAGTCTATACGGTAGTTCCACCTGTAAGTTACATAAAATATCACCATAATCATTTTACGTATTCATCGTTAATTTCATCTCTATTATAATGTTCGCTGTCAATATTATCATCAACATCCATTTCTTTATTATCATTACTATCATCATCATCATTATCATCATCATCATCATCATCATCATCATCATCATCATCATCATCATCATCATCATCATCATCATCATCATCATCATCATCATCATCATCATCATCATCATCATCATCATCATCATCATCATCATCATCATCATCATCATCATCATCATCATCATTAAAACCATCATTAATAAAATGAATGCTATTAAACGTTATCAGCCAACACCAAGAAAGTATCCTTCCTTGTCAATTTCATTTTCTTTCGTTAGATTAAAATAATATAGTTTCAAATTGCTTTGTATGTGATTTTTTCTAACACCATAATCATACATATTAAATTCATATCCCCTGAGCTGCTTTTTTCACATTTATCTTTATAATCTTGCATTCAAGAAATATATTAATAATGAATAAGCTACGGAAACAAACAAAAATTTAAAAAATAACATGTTTTTCACTTCCCAACAAGAATGCTTACGGTTTCAACATTACGCTTCTTAAACAGGAAACTTAGCATTTAACTTGACGGATTAATTTTTGTCAACATACAAATTAATGTGTGGATCTCGTTCAATTCACAGCGTCAGTTTACATTAACACTATGGCCTACCATTTACAAACTGACTCGGTTTCTCTGTGGAAATTCCTAATACTCCTATTTTGTTTTCTTTGATCACATTAGTATATTTCACAAAATATTTAGTGGCTTATCGTGAGCTAAATACTATTTATTAACATAACTGATACTAATAATTATGTTTAACGTGTCGTTTCTTATATAACCTACTTTATTTGCGAATTACGTCTGTTGTATAGTTCAAGTTTGATTAATTATAGATCTCCCACTAGTTACTCATCACTCTAATTTCCAAGCTACTAAATTTAGCCATATATATGTTGTGCTTATGTTCTTATATTTGGATTTTTTTTTATTACTAACCATATTTTCAGGTCCCGCATGTACGAGGGACAAACTCGATTCTAACTGTATGTATCGCAGCCTGACATTTGATTTTTCTTTGTTTATCAGCTGATTGTTCACGACTATTACAGCCTCCAGTAATCGATTCTTTCACCACTACCGACTTGGCCCATGTCTTTTCACTCTGTATTATATCAGTATTGTATTTGAAGTGTCTTTGTTATTGCGTGTATGTATGTCGCATTAACCAAGTAAGATTATTTATTGCTGGTGCATCTTGCAATACAACAATAATATATTACACCCAACTTGGAAGTCTTAAGTCTTAAACATGAAAGATAATGTTCAGATGTTAATATTTAGAGAAAAATACATTAAACATAATTATCCTAATAAACAACATTCTACTCCATACAAATGCACACATAAATATAACTTAAATATTTTTTTATAAATTGTGCAAACAAATCGTGCGGATTTAAAAGGAATAAAAAACTCTATTTAAAAGCTTTGTTTGATTATGATTTTCAGAGCGGCCAGTAAAACTTTTCTGTCATGTGTACAATAGTTTGCATGATTAAATAGGTGGTGGATTAAAAGCACCAATGTATGATAGCCAGAAAGTGTATGAAGCACATAATTACCTTCGTAACTTCTCACATGTAAACAGCAACATACCACCCTCCCCAAAAAGTAAAAAAAATAAATAGAAAAATAAGAGAGAAAAGAAGAGAAAACGAGAAACAACCAATAGTCTATAACAAAACACAAGTAGAAAGAAAAGTATAAACAAAGGAACCTGTGCACCTTTGTGTTTGTTTCCCGTGAAATGTTCTCATTGAAAAAATATAATTTTTATTAATGTTTTCTTTACACAATCTGTTTAACTTTGACTATTGTCATCTTTGCGTGACTTTCTCTTTTGATATTCTGTTCTAAACAATGCTTTGCCAAGTGAACGCAGGCTCTCTCAACACTTGAACATTGATATCCTTTAATTAAAAACGATAAATAGTAATTTTTATGCTGAAACCTCACTTTACTGTAAGACCATTTTATTCTCTCCCTGCAATGTGGCGTGTAGGAAGAGCAGAAAACTGTCCAGTAACAAGGTGCAGCCCTACCAGCAGTGGCAGGAGACAGAAAGAAAGCCTTAAACTTCCGTAACCACCAACCGTTGCTTAAAACATTTTTGTAAGATTAGACGGATTGTCTCTGCGTTGCATGCAACTATCGCCGTTACTTATTGTCTTGCACAAAACTGAGAAGGCCTTAATTGACTGTAGTCATCTCGGCCAAAAGTTACTTGCACAACAAAAGTAATGACTATGCCGGTCGTACTCACAGCGTGTTGTGCTGTAATCGCTTATGTCTCATTTACGTCTATACACACAGGATTGTCAGGTCAAAGTGTTCAGTCTTTTAGCCCAGGTGTCAAACCTCTAAAGAAATAGACCAAAGAGGGTGAGCGCTTTTTTGTTAACACTTGGTAGCCCTGTTGGTATAGGCGTCAATGGCATTGGTCCCCATCTCCTGACATTGTTTAGAATGACAGTATGTATAGCCTTGTCAAGTGTAGATGCAAGCTGTGCTGGTCTGCGTCATGTATGTAGGGAGTTTCTTCCACGCAAATGAATTTGCTACCTCCGTCTTAAAACTCACGCCACCAGGCCCAAGACTACTTTCCTGTATTTGCATGTTTGGATCTCCAGATTATTATGAGAAAAACTTATTCATTTGTTTAAAAAAAGCTTTATGTGCCCGGCTAAACCATTATAATTACACTTTGTGGCCCACGTTATTAAACTGTTAACTAAAAAGTCTTGATTCGATTTCTCTAAAACCCCAGACACATATCAATAGTAGACCATTTCACAATGAGCCTTCTTTTAGGAACTGGTAAACACTACCTAAGATTGTATCTATATGTTTTTATTACCTTTTCCTTAAGGTATATCTCTAATTACGCCTCAGACAAGGCGAGGTTCTGGGTAAAGACACATAATATATTATAGTCTCCCGCACATAGGACCATCGGTTATCGTCTTTGTTGCTCAGGTCATGTTTTATGTCGTACATTGTCCACTTCTTTTGTCCACCCCAAACGCTGTATGTATGGATCATTGTGAGCATAATTATTTGTAAAATGCACAGTTTAGGATTACACAATGTTGAAATAAGTTTCCAAGCGAAACATTGCTTGCTTTCTCTTGTTATGAAATTAATTCTTAACGACTTTTCAGAGTGTCAAACATAACATTGCGGGTTTATCTCGTAGGCTAACTACATGCCGTTTACGGCTCTAGTGCTTTTAAAAAAAATAATTTTATAATTTAGAAAGTGCACACGATACAAGAACAAGAAACGCATTGATCAAGTCCTACTCTGACAACATCTTATGAACATGCAGAGTGGCGTGCGCTAAATAGCACCGAGCATAGACAAAACAGCACCATGTTATATTTTATTGCAGTTTTAGAGAACAACAACTACAAAAAACTTCTCTTTCTAAGTTCAGATTCGATATCAATGAAATCTAAGAAAAATAATCAGTCTTCAAGACAAGAAAACTGTCTTCCCGATATCTTGATACATGTATTTATATCCTCTCTGAATTTATTGTTATTTCCAGTGATTTTCTAGATTATTGTAACAATATTGTGTGGTAAAAGATCAACAGCGATTGATTCCGTTTTGATCTCTATATTTTTTTCTCCCAGCCATTCCTTTTTTGTGTGTACAATGTTTGATGTTTCTTTTCTTGCTTTACTGAAAGAAATACAGAACACCATTGAATTCATTTAAGAACTACAAAAATTTAATAATGATTGAATGTAAATACTTCTATTTTTTAAAATTCTATATTAAATTAGAAAAAACTAGAGGCCTCAAAATGACATGCATCAAAACACTAAAGGAGGAGGGTGTATTTGAACGATCAACTTTTAATTATGGAAACAACAACAATTTGTCTAATCGTAATAATTTTGGAAAGCTGTACCCAAAAAAGTCTCAGTAATCATACAATTAAATAAAAGACACGATTAATATCTGATATAATGTGCACTCTGAAATTTGAGGAATTTTATCCAACAAAACTAGCAGCCTAAACACGGGTTGAAAAGTACAATTTACGGAACGAAAGGTGGAAGGAATTATAAGATAAAGTGGCCGCGAAGTACCTCTTGCTCTTATTCATTTTTCCGTTGTATACACTTCTATGATTATATCTTAATTTTGTAGCTCAATTTTTAGACAGGCCAAAAAAAAACCTGCTTGAATGAAATCTCTTTGATAGCATAATCATCAAATCACCGAAATAAAAATATGATACATTCACACGTTCAAGTAAACCACAATGGTATTTGTAAACCGATATTGTATGTACATTAAACAGCCTGTATCAAAGATAGCTTTCAGTATTTTTTTTTAATTTACGAATATTATACCTTTAAAGGTATATTTTTGGCGTTTTAATATTATGAATGACACCGAACCATTTGAAGTTTTTTTTGTAAGAAAATATTAATTGAATTTCCATAAATTTTATTCGAATTCTGTGATTATTTTTATGACAAACAAATCAGAATTCAAGTAAAGAACTTCAATATAGAAACGCTGTTGATTAAACTGAAAGTACTTTATTTTCTAAAAGGGCGGCCTTGAAACAAAACTCCGCCAATCAGGCTTCCATATCTTAAATTATTTTGAAATAACTGAGAATTCAATTATCTTCGGAACTTGAATGGCTTCTAAATAAAATGGAGATTTACCAAATTGGTCTGAATTTACTTGTCCTTGCGTTTACATTTTTTTATGCTGAGTAGTTCACAAGAGGGGTTTCTCCAATTCTTAACGTTTCAGTCACGTGGTAGCTAAAAGCGTGGGTCATCGATTTAATGATTTGATTACGAGAGGAAGAAACAGAAATCTGTGCCACCAATTTTTTTTTTTAGAGTTCTTATTTATACAGGGTCAACCATCTCCATTTGAATGTTTACGTGACATCAAAAGCTTTGGACAGGTCTTAAGATTCAATGAACTTTTTTTAAATCTTTTGTATACGCACTCAAAATAAGTCAAAAGCTAAAACTAAAACACGATTTTGACACACCGTCACAAAACGAGATAACAGTCATTACTTGTACATTATGATGCAATTATATTCCTTACGGCTTTTACAGCAACTTTCAAAATGGATTTTAAACATTAATCTCCGATTCATCGATGTTTCACAATAATCAATGTCTTTCAGTTGCTGTTTCTCCATGCATTTAAAAGCATAAAGTTAATGGTAGTAATGTTTCTGTTTACATCTTACGGTTGGAATACACTGGAATCCAGACATCATTCTGAAACTTTGCCAAAAGCACTCAATGTTTCTTTTTTGTGTTTTCTTTTATTTTTTTCTTCTCCATTTTACCTCGTTTCCGGTCTCTGCTGAATTACTCAACCCCCTCCCCCCCCCCCCACCCCCCACACATAGTAATGTTTCTGTTTACATCTATGGCCTGGAATACACTGGAATCCAGACATCATTCTGAAACTTTGCCAAAAGCACTCAATGTTTCTTTTTGTGATTTCTTTTATTTTTTTCTTCTCCATTTTACCCTCGTTTCCGGTAAGAGTTAATCGTAGTAATGATTCTGTTTACATCTTGCGGCTGGAATACACTGGAATCCAGACATCATTCTGAAACTTTGCCAAAAGCACTCAATGTTTCTTTTTTGTGTTTTCTTTTATTTTTTTCTTCTCCATTTTACCTCGTTTCCGGTCTCTGCTGAATTACTCAACCCCCTCCCCCTCCACCCACACACACACACTCCTCCTCCTATTCCTCCCTGATCGCATGTTACCTCCTCCCCTCTCCTCCTCCTCCTTCAACAGCGCCAACCCCATCTTTATGGAGAAGATAATGCTGGAGAATCGACAGGACGGGTACGATTTCTGCTTCTCTGTTTTAACAACCTTCTCTATGTTGAACATCATGTTGTAGAAATATAGTACTATGTGCTGCTGTTGTTATGTCAGCTACTGTTTCAAAACATTATTTGTCGTAGCTTCTTTTTCTTCTTTTAAATGATTATCGCCTTAGCTTCACATAACATGGGATTTTTTGTCAATGTATTATTAATTCATTTGCAATATAGATGGTCTAATATCATAGCTTTTACTAAACATAGTGGATAATATAAAATATATAAATACTGTAGTCTATCACAGCTTTGTAAAAAAAAAAAAAGCCGGTTTGAGAAATCTTTATAAATCCATTTGCTTGCTCTCTCTTAAAGTGTTTGAAATATCAAACAACGCATCGACTGGATACATTGTAAATGTTGACAAAGAAAGGGTGGAAATAATTTTATGAAAATTATAGTACACCTTGTCACAAGTTTAATATAGTACACCTTGTCACAAGTTTAATACTTAACAATTCAATAAACAAGTTACCAACAGTTAGCGCAAACAATTTTTTTACATGACCATTGACGTAGGGAGTAAAAATAGGAGAAAAAAAATCTAGTGATTCGCACTTCGAAACACGTATTAATGATGGTCACAGTAGAGCTCAAACAAACTTTACGGTCCTTTTTTTGTCTTTACAACAATCATGAGAGTCCATCAATTAAAAAGTGATTTGAGCCGATGAATATTCATTTAACAACAACTGAAATATTTGGAAACAAAGCTAACTTCATCTACCTCTCTCTCTCTCTCTCTCTCTCTCTCTCTCTCTCTCTCTCTCTCTCTCTCTCTCTCTCTCTCTCTCTCTCTCTCTCTCTCTCTCTCCTAAACACACACACATACACATTGTCTCCCTCTCTGTCTCTGTCTGTCTGTCTGTCTGTCTGTCTGCCTGTCTGTCTGTCTGTCTGTCTCCCTTTCCCTCCCCCCCTCTCTCTCTCTCTCTCTCTCTCTCTCTCTCTCTCTCTATCTATCTATCTATCTATCTATCTACCTATCTATCTATTTCTATCTCTCTCTCCTGCAAACATATTGCAGTGCCCTCAAAAGCTGCTTACATTAGTACGCATGAAGAGGGGCGATATTTTTAAAATATCTTGTAAAACGCATCACAACATCATTCTCCGGGAATTATATCGCCGTTATTATGTTATCATTGTAACAATTAAGCATGTGGTAGTACTTTAGTGGTAGCTGCTTTAAAAGAGCTAGCTCCTCCTCATAACACAGTACCTAGATCTAATAAATATTATAGCTAGGCAACCTGGGTGAATCAGGCACAGATCGCAGATATATTTTTTTAGCTAGAGCCCGCTAAACATAGAGAAAATTAGTTATAAATTATTTGACCTTTACATTTTTCCCAACAGTTTTCTTTATTTATCTCTGGTTCTATTATCTATATAGTTATTTTAAGCCTCTTACAATGCATTTGATATTTCATAACAAAGTGTGACTAACCAAAAAAGTCATTATATTGACTTGTGCCTGTTTCACCCTTGTTGAAATTCTATATATTGAAACTTCATAATCTTATCTAACAAGTCTTTTTACTCTTCTTCACCATACTATGTAATTATCGTTTAATATCTTTTGTCCATCCTGCATGCTTTCACTGCCATGATTAGTAGGTGGACACCCCATCTTGAAGGTAGGACTATCACGACATTCTAACTTTTCCTCTGTTTTTCTTCGAGAAACACTAAAACCCACATAAACAAGCCATAAAAAAAGAAAAGAAAAAAGAAAAAACAACACTGCTTTCTGATTCACATGCCTGCCACATAGTTGATTTTATCTGAATTTTTTTATGATTACACTTTATTTGTGTAATTAAGATTAAGATGTACATACACTTAATATGTTCCATTAAAAAAATATGCAAAGTAATGTAGGACGATTTCGACGAGAACGATGATGTTATACATAACCCTTTCCCATAATCTTTTTTTGTTTAAAGATAATAGGTGCATAATTATAAACTTACATCGATATTCAATCATTTAAAACTGGCGGCTAAAACTTGATTTAATGCCGTTTTTAAATCTTACGGGAAAAACAAAAATGTTTGTTGTTTTTTATATACACTAGCGACTTATTATTGACTGAGGATTCATTATATATCTGAATGTGTATGTGCAAATTAGTGTGTTTATAACTAAAGCACCATTTTCTCACAAATAGCCAGCGTCTTAAAACATCCCAAATGATTTTTTTTTTCCCTTTCTTTTTTCAAAATAATAGTCACGCCTCAACTATAAAAAACAATATATTATTCTTCTTTTTTATTCCTCTGTAACACTGAGCTGCACTGACTCGTGCCTGCTTATATTTAAAGATAGATGTTCAGAGAATATCATAATAATTAGCCAAGAGTTAAGTAAACTATGAATATGACTTCAATAAATTTGCTTGGTTTAAATAATAGCCTCAGTAGTGTTACATGATCTGAATTTAATTTAACTTTGTTTCTAAATCTGAAGACGCATACATTTAGTAAAACACCTTTTTAGTTAAAAATGAATTGGTGTTAGCGACATTAGAAGAAAATACGTAGAAAAAAATGTTATTGGTGAGAGACTCAAATTAGATGCCGAAGATGACAATACATTTTTAGTGACTAGTAATAATTTCACTTAAAAAAAAAGACTGCATGGAAAGTATTGTATATGCCGTGTGTATTTGTGTATTATACACATATATATTAATTTAATTATTTTTTACTTATTACTTCGCAGTCTGAGCACGCCCGAAGACAGTCAAACGATGAACG
>RQTK01000306.1:386526-396973 GCA_003991915.1 Elysia chlorotica
ATTATTATTATTATTATTATTATTATTTTTATTTGTCATCATTATCATCAATCTGCACTTATTATTTTTATGCTTCTTTATATATTATCACTTATGACCAAGTCTTAGAGAGTTAAGTCGTCTTTTTTTATAATCTTCGACAATTCTATTTTTTATTTCTCTGTAAACCTGAGCTGCACTGACTCGTGCCTGCTTATATTTAAAGATAGATGTTCAGAGAATATCATAATAATTAGCCAAGAGTTAAGTAAACTATGAATATGACTTCAATAAATTTGCTTGTTTTAAATAATAGCCTCAGTAGTGTTACATGATCTGAATTTTATTTAAATTTGTTTCTAAATCTAAAGACGCATAAATTTAGCATAACACCTTTTTAGTTTTTAATTAAAAATGAATTGGTGTTAGCGACATTAGAAGAAAATACTTAGGAAAAGATGTTATTGGTGAGAGACTCATAGTAGGTGCCGAAGGTGACAAAACTTTTTTAGTGACTAGTAATAATTTCACTTTAAAAAAAAGACTGCAATGAAAATATTGTATATACCGTGTGTGTTTGTGTATTATATATATACATACGTATATTTATTTATTTATTTATTTATTTATTTATTTATTTAATTATTTTTTACTTATTACTTCGCAGTCTGAGCACGCCCGAAGACAGTCAAACGATGAACGGTTTTGATAAAGAAGATGAAGAGCAGGAGGTTATTCTAGACATTAGGCACTCGGACCATGACATAGACCAACATTATCAGAGCCCGGTGAGCGGTGCCGTGAGAGATGGCGCCGCACTCCCCAACAGATTCGGCATGGACCAGCACCAGCGCTACCTAGAGGCCGTCTTTGGAGAACACAAGGTCAAGGTTGAAAGAGGCACCAACCGGAGAGAGGCTCTCGTCGTTGACGTGGATTCCGATGATGATGATGATGATGATGATAATGATGTTCATGGTACCGAGAATAAAGGCAAAGCGAAAGGGAACATGAACAATGGCTACGATAATGACGATGAGGATGATGATGAGGAGGAAGAAGAAGAAGAGGATGAGGATGGAAATAGTAATAAGTATAAGTATGGCGACGGAGATCTTGACGATATCGTGACGGTCTATGGCATGAGCAGGCGTGACAGCGGAATAGAGGAGAAGTCGCAGCATAGCGGGAACGTAGAGGGTAGAGAAAATATGTCATTGTTCGATCCTATAAACTTTGCAGGCAATGGCGGAAACAGCGTTACTGGGAATACGAGCCGGCCAAGAAAAGAAGGTCTCCACCCTAGACTGTCAGTCTCGTCTTCATACGATACAACCAGTAAACCGCCGGATAAATTAGGGAGACCGGTTCCAAAACCTGCGGAGGCTTTACCTAATGGAAATGGTATCAGCTTAGATCTTGAGCCGACCAAATCACCTATTGACTCAAATGACAAGAACTTCATAAAATCTCTCATTGAGAATAGCGGTGGCGTGCGGGTTTTTCCTTTGGACGCTGGCACCAGTCAGGTGTCATTTCTGAACGGAAATTACAGGCCAAAGGAGCAGGCGAGCTTGACCGACCAGACAGGAAGGAATATCCCCAGAGGTCCAGTCAGTGACAATGGGATGGACAGTCCTGGAGCTCGCGTGCCGCCTGATCCTTTGCCCAGAGGCTCGCCCGCCCTGAGACGTGTCCGTGCCATAAAGGTACCACCGGCGGATTCAGACTTCAAGAATGGTGGGTTCCATGCCACAGACACTGAGTTCGAGAGCTTTGTTGAGCTCACTGATCTCTGAGAGAGTTAGTGAGAGAGAGAGAGAGAGAGAGAGAGAGAGAGAGAGAGAGAGAGAGAGAGAGAGAGAGAGTGTGTGTGTGTGTTTCGGTGTGAAAGAGAGAGGGAGAAGGGGAGAAAAGGTGATAGTGGGAGAGAGAATGGATTGCAATGGAAAGAAAAGTGTAAGTAAAGAATCAAGAGGGCAAGATCGAGAGAGGCAGAGAAAGAAGAACAGCGATAGATAGAGAAATATGAAATGGAAGGTGGAGCAGAAAGATAGAGGGACAAAGAGATGATAGATTGAAGTAAAAACAACATCCACGTTCTCAATAGGGTTTAACGTCTCCTAGGTTTTTCTAGGGAGTTCTATACGGCGACGGGAATCAACATAAAAACAACTTGTTTTGGTCGTATATCTGTTAGGCGGGTCCGTGCCATGAAGGCATTATCAACAGATTCAGAATTCAAGAAAGGCGGACTTCACGCCAAAGATCCTGAATGAGATATATTTCTGGAATTCACGGATCACGAATCACGAATCACGTGAGACGGTGCAGATGTAAGCCAAAGAGAACGGTTGAAGGGCGAAGAGACATAGAGGAAAGAGAACAAGAGAGGGAGAGACAGAGACCAGGAAAGGAAAGAGAGAGAAAGTTTGAGTGTAGGCGAAGAGAGAACAGTTGAGAGTAGGAGAAAGAAGGAGGAAGAATGAATTGCAAACATTAAAAAAGTAAGATTATGAGGAACAAGACGGGGAGAGAGAAGGTGAGGGACAGAGAGAGAGAGAGAGAGAGAGAGAGAGAGAGAGAGAGAGAGAGAGAGAGAGAGAGAGAGAACCAGGCAAAAGAGAGGTAAATAGATTGGAGAAAGAATGAGACGCTAACTGAGAAAGCTAAAACTTAATGTTACATACAATTATTTATTAAACTAAAATCTTTTTTCATGAAAAAATACAAATGTGATAAAATACATTTTCTTTTTTGGCTTCACCATGTTACATTTTCTCTTCAAATCTTAATGATGTTTCTTGTTACCCTTTTTTCTCTACTTTTTACAATTGTACAGACGGCTGTTCATATTTTAAATACTAAACAAATTATATAAATTTCATAAACATGCCATTAATCAAAACATGTGTTGGAGAATAATATTATAAAAAAACTCGAATGTGTATAATTGTTGCATACAATCGATACTTTATAAATGCACATAATGCTTTATAACTATGAATGATCGTTTCACCTTTTCAGCTATCAAGTAATATTGCTTACACTATGTATGTATTTATTTATTGCATGCATTTTTGTATGATTTTTTTCCTGGTCGAAATGTGTTAACTCATGTCACCCGTATTTGGTTTTGATTTTTTATTCTTTTGTTTTTGTGTATATTTTTTTTCTGGGGATAAAAACAGTGACTCCATAATTACCTGGGCACAGCACCAAACCTTAAGAAAACCAGGCTGTGTTCCATGCTTTTTTTCAAGGCTTGTAGCTCATTGTTCCACTTCCTAATCTATTTTTCAACTTATGAGCGTTTTCAAACTGCATTTCTTGAATGTCAACTTAACTTTTTCTTAAGTATCGTGTTTTGTTCTTAGTTTATTCATAATTTCCATAACCATGCCAATATTGGAGGATCCGTATTTTCGAGGGATAAACAACATGAGGCGAAAAGCAACTCCTTTATTATTTAAAGAAGAGCTGCATTGAACTACATAAAATTATATAAAGAAAAAGAGTTATTGGTTAAATAACGTCACAATCGACTTGATTTTATATTGGAATGACTGGCAATTTTGAAACTGTAAGATTTTATTGGTATTATGTCCCTATATTACCTCAATAATAATAAAAGCTGGAACAGCAGTCGGATTCGAACCAAACATATAAAACCCGCCAGGTAAGAGACCTAAGAATTAAACTTTCGGCCTAGCATTGTTTTAAAATAAAAACTTAAGAATACACTTCGGATCCAAGAAGTTGCTGGCATCTCATCTCATTTCATTTGGGATAAATGAACAATAGAATTCCGACATTGCTGTGAATACTTTCGATGACGATTTGAACCTTCTTACACTAAGATTAATTTATCATAGTAGTTACTACCTTGTGCTACCTCTTGACCGTGCTATCTAAGGCATTGTATTTATCGCTGTTTGCTTTTTTTATGTATGTTTACATTCCACTGCACGAGTACTTACTGGCTATGAAAATGTGAATTCATTACGAATATGTCCTACTGTTTTTACTCGAAAAATATCAAGCTATTCCTGAAAGTTTTCAGACACCAACTTAATGGGTTCCGGAGAATCAATAGACTTCTACACCAGAAGGGGACCCGGTGGCCCTGGGATAGAACATCAGCATTCGACGCATGAGAACTGTTGTTCGAGCATCGCTCTGGTGACTTCGTCCCCTACTGGTTATTCGGTCGGTGTCAGTTTAATATAACTGGCTAAGACAGAGTCATGGTTTTGGTACCCGTCCACAATATAGCCTATATAGTGCTGACACTGGGCTCTAAGTAACAACACAAAACCATCAACCCTTTTTCTAAACCAGCAGGACTATAAGACCAGGCCATTTAATGATTAATATCAGCTCTAAGTTTGTTTTGCATAGATGTGGACTGTAAAAAAAGGCTCAAAGAAGGGTGAAATAGTTGGGCGGATAGCTCTGATGATAAGCTTTCCATGCCGTAAAACTGTGAGATGGAACTCTCAGACTTTAGCTACTGAACTTCACAGTCATTCCCCTACCTCTATTTGAACTTCAATACACATTCTTTCACCATTTGCCTTAATTGTGACCGCTTATAAATGTTATTGATTGACATTGTATATTTTTTATGATTTTTATACCACTGTTGCGGGTGTTATAAGTAAAATCGAAGATTTCATTTAGAAAATATAGTTGTTTTAAGGTTTGATATACCTGTTACTGTGCTGACGGGCTACAAAACTGACTTTGGTAAGAGTTTTGTTCGCATCATGGATATATATGTAGTAAATGACTAACAGAAAAGGCCTGATGTAAAGTTAAAAAGGAAAACAGCTACAATTCAAAACCTTCATGGCTTATTTTTTATGTTAATCTGGTTAAGTCAATAACAGAAACCATAATCTTCCTACATAATATCTTTGGCCTAAAAATTAGGCAAATATAAGAGGTAAAGCCTGTAATGATCTATCCGCTGATTAGTATTAGAGAAGACTCAAAAAGGTATAAGAATATCATGGACACTCTGTCCCTGTATATTCCTGTCAGTCTTTCTCTGTGTGAGTCTGTGTGTGTATGTGTCAGTTTGTCTCTCTATCTTTTTCTTTAATTAAACTCATGGTGACTACTTTGATACTTCGCATTTAAAAGTCCTGATTTTAAATGATGAATTTGGGGCCTAGTTCACATAATACTAACGACATGGTGAACAGGTTTTAGTCAATGAAACTTTTCAAACATAAAACTGTTATGAGATTTAGTATATATCAAGATATACATAATTTGTAACAATCCATATTATCCCTTTTGACATTGAGTTGTGCGAAAAGTCTTTCACAAAATAATCAAAGAAAAAATACGAATTGTGACAATCTATTTAATGTTATCTTGCTACTGCATAGTATGAAATATTTATATGTCTATGTATTGAATTATCAAATTGTATTGTTGTAATAAAAAGTTATAATGAGTGTTTGCAGTACTAATAATCTTACAAGGAGACTGAATGTCTTAATTAGGATGCAAAAAACAACTAAACAAAAAGATGCAATAAGACATCTCTTGTAAATTTCAGTATGAAAAGGCCTACACCTTTCTGTTGTTTAATTCCGAACCTAAACAAATTATATGGAGTTTAAGACAACAGCATGTAAATATTTTATGGTCAAGGTTAGCAAAGTAAAAAAAAAACATTCTATATAAATCATTGAAATAGGTTTCTAATTTGGCAAAATTAAGTGTTATGTGTTTCAGGAATCTTCAATTCTACAGGCTCCAAAGATTAAAAATTCCTTGCACTTTTACTTTATTGACAGTTTCTTCGAAAGGCTATGATATCCTGTAAAAGTTGTGACGGATAAAAAAGAGCTAGTGTCATAATATTAACTACATTACGATGAAGTATTAAACATAGTCACTAAATCTTTAAAGATGCTAGTAACGTTTTTAAAGTTAGCGTTGGTGGGTGAGGGGTGTGAGTGGGGTTGATGCGCACATCAAGGATAAAATAATGGTGTGTATATTAATGATTTATTGTCTTGGCATTGTGTGAGTATTTAAACGGTCTTACAGCGCGTATTCGGTAGTAATACTCATGTTGCTAATGCCAATCTAATACTAGTGTACTGTTGTTACTGCCCTTCTAACTCGATCGTTATTTTACTCATTTCACTCAGATGTGGAGGTACATTTCCGATTACCTCTATGGTACGTTCAATGTACATGTTTTACAGTTGCACTTGCTGAGGTGGTTGCTAATATCATTGTGTGTACTTGTAATAAACTTAGTTCAAGTGCAACTAATGCATGAGTAAGATGAATTAATATTATTTATCATCTCAAAGATGTAATGAAGTTTCTGTGTTGTAAAATGACCCGTTTATTTAACAATGAAGCCTAGACTCACAACATTCCAATCTGTATCATACTGATGTTCTTTACAGCAATTTTAAAATTGTCACCTTGTGTTTCAACTTGATGCATTTTTTTTTGTCTTGGATACATTAGAAAATATATACTACTTTTTGTCACTAGAAAACAAATGTTTTATGTTGGGTTTTTTTTGTTTATCTTTCTTTAAAAAAATGTGTGTTGTCTTTCATGTAACATAAAATCTACTTTGGCACATTGGATTATGTCTTGTATTTACTTAAATCAAAGCAGTAAATGTATGTTTTCAAATGCAGGCTTTGTACCCAGTACATGTATGTGGAACAAAGTAAAAATCAGATCTGGCAAGCAAGTTAGAAATGCAAAATCAACGATGTTTACATTCTTCTAAAAGAAACACTTATTCTACTTTTTCATGTAAATTGATCCAAAAATGTTTTTTTGTTTTTTTTCAATCCACAAATAATTGTGAACCATGTAAATAAATATTGTAAACCTAATTTTGTATTAATATTTTTTTCTCTTCTTGTCACATTTCGGTTGTCATGTCATGAACATGTTTCGTCAAAAGTCTTACCAGTTTTACAGTTTTATTTGTCTTTAATTTTGATTTGAAAAAAAAGGATAAATATTTTAACAGCATTAACTATTACGTATTTGATTTCAACTGGTAAAATTACAGAGGAATTCAACGAATTTTTTAGAAATCTATACTTTTCTCAATATAAAATTTTAAAAGTTCAAATATTTTACTTTTTAAAATACAGTTTAAATATTGAAAAGCACAGAACAAAATAACGAAATAAACTTATTGCAAATTTTGTCACAAATAGCACATTTCTATAGACAGACAGACAGACAGACAGACAGACAGACAGACAGAAAGGCAGATAGATAGGTAGATAGATAGATAAATAGATAGATAGATAAATAGATAACTGCATGGATTAATATATTGATATTTTATTGATAGACTTTTTACATAGAAATATAGGTACACAAAAAGATGAACATGGTCGTTTGTACATATACATAGTCCTTGATCAAGCGAAAAAAATGACATTGTTTTACAAAGAAACTCCTGTTTCCCTGCCAAGATCGAGGGATATAATTTAATTCCACAAAAATAGCGGCTATTCGACCTACAGTTTCGAATAGAGTATAAATATACTTTCTCCAAGAGAGATAATTGCTGCTCCTCGCTTACTTCCCTTTACTCCAGACTGGCAATATTATCGTTGAGCTTCTTGCACTGGAAGTGCTAACTAATTATTTAGACCCGTGAAATAATTATACGGGCCTGTGAAATAATTATACAGACATGCAGTCTTGTATTTTATGCTTTTGGAATGTGAATAGTACACGACGCCTTGAGCCTTACAGTCCTTGAAAGCAAAATACCAGTTAAGTCAACAGCAAGGCTATGGACGGGTCTCAAGACTAACGTCTAAAAATGTTGTGTTCTTCCAAGCAGGGACAGTGCGAGAATGCACTGGCTGTTTGTCACATCACCCAACAAGTAGGTGACGGATTTTGTCCAGTGATTTTATCCGATCGTGGATTCAAACTGGGGACATTCCGGTATAGAGACTAACGCTCTACTACTTACCCTTGTGCAAGATTGATACTTGCAAAGGACCTTGTATAACTTACTGTGCGTTTTCTAGCATTTTTCTTTTAAACCTAGATAGATCCACATCATCTTCTTCACAATTACAAACGTTATTTTTTTTTATTAATTTATACAAAAAAATATTTGTAACAAGAGCATCCAAAGTAATGTAAATAGAAAAATAAGATCGTGTTCCCTAGTACGTCAACTGTTCGGATAAATATGCAATGTGATGACGTTTCGTTAACAGAAACAGCAATGCTACAGTAGATACACCCACCAACATCATCACAGTTGAAATGCTGTTCAGTCATTTCATGAGAACTTTATAATAATGACAAGGTCCAACTCAGTGTATTCTATTTTTTTTTCCTTTATTAAATAATTTGTTTTGTCTAATTCGTTCTCAACGGAGTATTTAAAAAAAAAACAAGCAAAGTAACAAGATCAAAATTAACAACGATTACAGGAATGAAAAAACTGTATCAATAACAACCCACTAATGATATCAAAACAACAGTACTATAAAGAATATATGACACTAATAACCATTAACAACCCATAAAACTGTCATCATTTACCATAATTATACAAACAAAAAATTCTAATCTTTGTTTCTCTAGTTTACCCCAGTTGGCCATTCCAAAAAAGAGGTTTGTTCATCGGATCTTTTACACGACTTTTATTATTCAGAGCATTTATGACTGATCTGTCGCTTCCCGTTGGGGCTAACTGGCTCAAGTATTAGAGCGTTGGTTTCCAAAACGGCAGGTCCACGGTTCGAATCCCACGATGGTCAGATTCTTTTGTCCAATCCCGACCCCTGAAACTGGTTGAGTAGGTGTCAGTTTAACGTGACCGGCTGAGACAGGATTCATGGTATCCCCTCCCTGTCCCGTGTGTGGCAGCACATAAAGATGTCAGACGTCAGTCTTAGGGGCCGTCCACAATATAGCCTGTATATGCTGATGTTGGGCGTTAAACCAAGTCAACTCAACTGAACTTTTATCCGCTCCATGTCACCCCCACTTCAACTATTATTTTAGACATTAATCACTGAAAAGTACTTATCATACCAAGTTCACCCCATCTCCCTACCATCCGCTCCCCCACCCCCAATCTCCTATCCCCCGGCCCCTAAATTCCATCTTCTAAAGGCTCAATGACTGTATGTAAAGTACATAGATGGCTGCAGCGTTATGTTGCCCTTGCGTGACTAGTTTATCAGATCAGTACCATTTTGTTACTCTTCCTGTCTGACCCATTGTCACACAAGTGAAAGAAAAGACGGCTGATCCTTTGGTAGATGTAACAAGGAGGAGTTCACGTGTTCTCACCTCCCAAGGAGGATGCTATACTTGTTCTAAGACTTATACAGTTCTACAGTTTTTTACTTGCTACCACAGTGACTGAGAGAGTGAAAGAGAGAGAGAGAGAGAGAGAGAGGGAGAGAGAGAGAGAGAGAGAGAGAGAGAGAGAGTGAAATAAGAGTCAAGTTTGTTCAACAGGTCAGAAAAAGAGAGAACGAGAGAGGGAGGGTACAAAAAGAAAGAGAAAGATATAGGGAGAGCAAGAGAGGGACAGACAGGCAGAAAGAGTGTGCGAGAGACTCAGAGACAGACAGAGATACAGTAACGGCTATATTAAAAGAGAGTGATAGACATATAGTAGAGAGACAGACAGACAGACAAACAGAACGACAGGCAGAGAGCGAGAAAGACAGAGGCAGATAGATATACAGTAACGATTATATTAAGAGAGAGAGAGAGAGAGAGAGAGAGAGAGAGAGAGAGAGAAAAATAATATAGATAGAGATAGACTAGAAGAGAAAGAGAGAGAGAGTGTGAGAGAGAGACTGGAAGATAAAGAAAGAGAGAGACAGAGGGGCAGGCAGACAGATTAACAGACAGACAGTGACCCAGACAGCGAGACAGACCAGGGATGCAATGAGTTTTGTCCGAGGTCACATAAAACTAATACCAATCCAACCAGCCCAGTAGCGAAAACTTTATTTTGCCCGATTTTCAAACATAACAGAAAACGCTTGATTTAAAACATTTGATTAATTTCTTAGATCAGTCAGCCAGAGTTCCTCCTCTTTCCAGAGGTTCGATTTCTTCCTTCTTTCTCTTTCAAGCGCAATCTCGCAGCGCTCGTTGATTTTATTCCAGTCGAGTCTTTAAAGAATTTTATCAAGCATTAATTTTAACTTCATCAATAGAACAACTAAGATGAATTACAAAAAAACAACAACTACAACAACAACAAAAACCAAAAAAAAAAGACTAAACAAAATAAAAAAAAGAAATAGATTGATGATAGAAAAAAAGCAATTACAACAACAACAACCAAAACAGAAATAATAATACAGAAATAATACCAATAATAAAAATAACAATAATGATAATGATACTACTACTACTACTACTACTACTACTACTACTACTACTACTACTACTACTACTACTA
>RQTK01000306.1:397936-408286 GCA_003991915.1 Elysia chlorotica
CTATCTTTCTATCTATCTATCTATCTAGCTAGCTAGCTTGCTACCTACCTACCTAGTACCTACCCACCTAGTACCTACCTACCTACCTACCTACCTATCTATCTATCTATCTATCTATCTATCTATCTATCTATCTATTTATCTATCTATCTATCTATCTACCTATCTATCTATCTATCTATCTATCTATCTATCTATGCTACCTACCTACCTAGTACCTACCCACCTAGTACCTACCTACCTACCTACCTACCTATCTATCTATCTATCTATCTATATATCTATCTATCTATCAATCTATCTATCTATCTTTTCTCTCCCTTAAACCCACTGCATCCCATCTACTAATGGATGGCCAAAGATTAGTTTAAGTCTTTTTATTTTCAACAACCCGTCTATAATTTAGTACCTTCGTCTGTGTGCAACTTCAAACACATGTCTTAGCGAAACTTACTGTCATGCATGTTTGAATCTTTGTAGGTAAGTTATAATGAGCATCATTTATATTAAAGAAATAACCCACACACCCTTGTTTGTTCTTCAACGGTGAGATACGCTGAGACATGTCATATTTTGCAACAGTTATTTCAGTTTACACCAAGGCTACCCAAAATTGACTGTTTTGAACACATTCATGTTTGCATAACAAGGGTCATATTGATTTATTTATTTAAAATTAATATTATAGTTAGCACAGAGTGATACTCAGTGTGTATTTTTTGTTCGGTCTACAAGCCTGCTACACAATGCATGTACAGTGTTCTAACTTTGCTTTATATTTTGCTGCTATATAGCTCTTGTTAGTTATAACGTTTGCCTATTTCGATGACCTTGTCTGCTGTTTGTGGAAGCCTTGGTTTACACTCTTACTAATTTTCTTAAGGATGAATGGGTTGAACTAAGTTTGTTTTAACAGTCATTTTGTCTTATCTTGTGAGACTTAAATCATTTTTGATGAATTTGTCAACACACAAGGTCAGACCTACCTGTGAAACATACTCAAAGACGAGGCTTTCAAATATTACCATCAGGATAATTAAAAATAAACAAATATTCTTAATTAACCTAAAAGTGAGGTATATCATCCAAATAACAACATGTATGAATCAATTTGTTTTGAGTAGGCTTAACGTCCAACGCTAGCACAGTAAAGGCTATATTGTGGATAAGCCCCGAGACTGACGGCTGACAATTTTATATACTGCCACACACATGACTCCTATCTTAGCAGGGCACATGATACTGACACCGACCCAATTAGTTGCATTGGACACAAAATTGGACAAAAAAATCGTTCAATGACGGGATTCGAACCTCGGACCTTCCGATATGGAGACCAACGCTCTACTACGTGAGCAAGTCCACCACCATCCCCAACCCTGCATTCGAGATGGTTTCCATTTGGCTGGTAAGCTGAACAAAGTTCCCTGACTGCTTTCATCTTATCTTTGATAATAATTATTAAAGAAATAGATCACTATTCCCTTGGTTTTTCAAGAACATGTTCACTTAAAGTGACATCGCTCATTATTTTGGGAACCCGAAAGAAAAATAATTTTGGACCTGGCCTCTTTAGAAAAGACGTAAACAAAATCACGTGATCATTGTATTGTTTTTATGACTCTTTTGTGTCAGTGGAAAGTTAAGCTTACAAGAAGAATAGGTGTTTTAATACATAAATTGATAGCCCATACGCATTTGCCTCTGGATGCTCAATGTTGTTGCTATCTGCTGATTGGGCTAAAGCAAGAGGCCTATTATAAATAATTATACCTTTTTGCTCATGTCGGCGTATGTGAAAAAGAGGTCAGATCCATTCATCGAAAGTCATTGCTACTATTTCTTTTTTACGAGTTCTTGAAGCTGAACATATCTCACGTGATTGTTAATAATATTTTTATCGTAAATTTTTACAGGCCTACAATTAAATACAAAGAGCTTACACAAGCTACCGCTGAGGTCTCCCGAAATAACTGGCGAGGTCACCGAAGACAACAAAGATTTGCAATAACAGTCAATGTAAATAATATCATTTAACCGGAAGAAAAAAAATCACTTAGTAAAAGCAATCTGCCATTGTATAAGCGTCTCGCGAGCCTACTACCTTTGTAAGGTAATCTGTTGAACCATTCTTTCCAATTACCCCAACCCCTTTCCTTTCACTTCGCCCGTTTCCCTCACTCAGTAAAAAAAAAGTAACTTAGACATTAAACTAGTACACGAGCAACAAAACACAGCTGCCTGTACAGATAGGAATAACACCTATTAGGGATATTTGTTTCACTCGTATCACATTTCAAAATTCTTTAACGCAACGCCATCTTGGTGTTAATACTAAAACCTAACATGTTGCTGCTATTTGCAAGTGTGACAACTGAATCTAAAGAAAAGAAAGGGGACACAAGCCTCACGCACTGGATGGTTTGCACTAATTAATCACTAATTATTCGCCCCTTGTTTTCGCTCGTGTCAGAAAAGCTGGGCATCTACTTTATCATGTTCTTAAGTAAAGGTTGGACGATGTATTAATTTTATACTAGTGGGGCATGCGAAGACACTCGCTCATTGACAGAAATATAGAAAGACACGTACTTGTTCTAACATAGGAAGAGAGAAAAACAGGAGGAGAAATAGGGAGGGAGACAAGGAGACATAATAAATCTCTCTCCCTCTCTCTTTCTCTCTCTCTCTCACACACACACACACACACACTCTTTCGCTCTGTCACTGTCTATGTCTCTCTTCTTTCTCTTTTTACCGTTTTATCTGGCTCTGTTTGTATGTCTGTACACAGCGAGAAAAAAAAAAGAATTGGAAAGAGAGAGAGAGAGAGGGAGAGAGAGAGACCGAGACAGAGACAGACAGACAGACAGAGAGAGAGGGAGAGAGAGAGACCGAGACAGAGACAGACAGACAGACAGAGAGAGAGGTGGAGGTTTATTTTATCTCCTTGGTCTCTCTCCTTATTTCCCTTCCTATGTCTTGAAGAAAGAGGGAAAGGGAGAGAGAGAGAGAGAGAGAGAGAGAGAGATAAAGAGAGAGAGAGATAAAGAGAGAGAGGGAAAGAAAGAGATGGAAAGTGCTGTTCACTTACAGAATCGGTGTGTGACCATAGTTATAGTTACTTGTAACAATTCAAATTATTACCTAAATCATCAGTATAATTATTATACCAGTTAGAGTTAATATAAAATATTATATTATCGAAATATATCGAAACGTAATGGTTTAATTAATTACCGAACAATATATTTAAAAGTGCAACGCAAAATGGGCAAAAGAGACGGGCATATTCCTAGAATTGTACGGTATCGACGCAGAATATCATACACAACTTATGACTAATTGTTATTAATGTTTGACATTTTCTGCTGACAGTTCTCAAAATGCCAATGCTGACAACACAGCGTAAATAAAGATATTAGTTTCCACCTTTTGCTGGCGATGAGTATCACGTTTATATTATAAATTATCTCTACAGTACATACATTTATAATTATTTTTAGAAAACGGTAATTTGTTATACAATCGTCATGGACAAAAAGTGCGTCGCTATGGTATTTCATCTCTCTGAAAAAAAAACAACAACTTTGGTTTTGCTAATATTCATTTTTATTAAAGTTTTAAATATGGCCTTAAAAATATATTTTCATTTCCTTTAGGACTAAATATGATTATGGGGTTTAGATAAAGGCGTTTACTAATAACACAATGTGAACCCTTAAGTTAATCCATCAGTTTTATTTTAAGTACAGTATGAATTGATCTTTAGTCTATTTTTCATCTGTATTGGTTAAGTAAATTGGCTTCTTTGTTGCTATTTTCTCATACCGCAATGGTTAGCAATGTAACTATTTTTGTTGAGTGTCCCAAAAATAATTGCTGGCAATTTTACATGCTCCGGCAATGAGACGAAGTGTATATACAAGGATATTACGTATTATTATAGTATGGGTCAGCCTGTTTTTTTTAGACTATTCTGATACAGACCCCACTAATCTATATAACAAAATATCCATTATCCCATGAGTGATACTTAGAAAACCTGCGCTTCATCAACTGAGCAGCATTATCCCCGGCATAAACATTACTTTACTTCTCCTAAACGCATGTTGATGCCTATCGAAGGAATATTTACAAATTGTAACGTAGACCTTAGTATGATGTCGAATTTTTTTCCCCTGGAAACTTTTAATACAAGTAGATGTTCAATATTGATAGGTTTATTGGTTTCTCAACTACCGATGTCAGCAACAATGCTATCTTGTGAAGGGGACACAATTGTGACATCTTACAGGTTTATATGCCACCATACAGAAGTATAACGGAGATACAAGAGAGAGAGAAAGAGAGAGAGAGAGAGAGAGAGAGAGAAAGAAAGAGAGAGATATAAAGAGAGATAAGAGAGAGAGAGAGAGAGAGAGAGAGAGAGAGAGAGAGAGTTGAGTTGAGTTGATTTGGTCGCTTAACTTCCAACGTCAGATCTATGATTTATAAAGGCATATTGTGGATAGGCCCCAAGACTGACGTCTGACAATTTTATGTGCTTCCATATATGAGATAGGGCGGCGAGAGCTGGACTCCTGTCTCAACCGATCACATTACACTGGCACCGATCCAACCAAAAAGGCCAGGAAAGACATCAGACAAATAAACTTTAGTCTTATCATGGGATTCAAACCACAGATCTCCCGATCTGGAGACCACTCTACCGTGTGAGCGACTTAGCTCCCCAGAGAGAGAGAGAGAGAGAGAGAGAGAGAGAGAGAGAGAGAGAGAGAGAGAGAGAGAGAGAGAGATCCATAGAAACAGATAGAAATAGCAAGCGATAAATCCCTTTTATGCGTTTCATCAATATTGTTCATATATTAAGATTACTGTTTTTGCTGGTATATCGAACCAAAATTTCCTTTTCAAGTGACAAATTAATGGTTCTTTTTATCTAATCTTACAAGAGCGTATTTCAATCTGTCTCAGACAGCTAGATTACACTGACAACGATCTAGCTAGAACATAACACGAGCAAAACATGTTTTTGAGCTAAGCACTCCGGGTTTGAGCTTTCTTTTTTTTTCTCCAGATAATTGACATTTCAATCCAAATCCCAAGGTTTTTTTTTTATTGTTTTTAATAGCTACACTAAATCAGAGATGTATCACTGATTAGCATCTGATAAATTTATGTGCAGATACACAATGACAAAGAGAACATACCAGGACTTATTGTCTCCGCCTCTCCGCCTGTCATAGTAGAATTATTGATACCTTCCCATTTGTAGATGCTATTCTCGGCTTGATAGGGGAACGAACCGAGAACCAGAAAGCTCCTTATAAAATTATGTGCTCTAACGTAGAGCCACAGCATCAAGCACCTCACGCCTTTTCCTTCGACCCATATATGGCTTTTGTATGTCTTACGGAATAAAAAAACTGTTCCTCCCTTTTTCTCTCTTTCTCTATCTCTATCTATCTCTCTTGATTTCACATTTTCTATTACCGCCGACGTCCTATCTTACTTGTCTCCAGCTTTCTATAAGAAAAAATAAAAAAAGGAAACAATCTAATTATCTTGTTTTCACGAAACGGCATAAAGCTGTCCTCCAAAGAAGCAAGAAATCGTTGAAGCTGTCACTACTGGAGTCGGAATTTCTTCGTCCCCAAATCAAGAGGAATAATCGAAGCAGGCCTCGTCACTGCTCGCGTGATTACTTCCCCCTGGCAAAAACTCTCCAAGGCTTTTCTTGTCTTAGGCGTCTGACATTGACATCGTGTTATTCCCCTTTACCTTCCATTCTAACCCCTAAGGGTTTCCGACATGAGCTAAAATGGTCTAAAATATTTTTTTTTAAATCAGTTTTCACTCGTGGTGTCTCCAATAGAAAATCAAAATATTGAGAAAGAAGTGTTTCTTTTAATATCGATGACGTGACCCTCCCTGTTAGAAATTAAATGAGGCTTTAAAATGTGAGACACATTAAAGCGAAATTATTGAGCAGTACATGTCATCGCAAATATCCAAGCTTACATTATTATAACAGGTTTCATTGCACTGTCTATTTTTGTTTTATGGTAAGACACCCCTTTACTTTTATCAAGATACCTAAATATTCCTTTCTTTGCATTAGCAGAAAACGTACAACTACATAGATCGAAAAAAAAAAACATTTTTAAGACAGCTAAAGGTTTTTTCGTTTATATGTGGATAATCCATTTTAATGTCTCTGTTATTTAACACATAGAACATAGTAAAATTATTTAGCATTTTTTCACTTTCCTAACTTTGCCTGTCTTTGTCACTACTTATTGTTTACACAGTGACTGTCTTATGTAATTGTTTATTAAAATAACTTTTCTTTTCTCCGCCTGTGTGTATCTATACCATATGTCTGTCTGTCTGTCTGCCTCCCTCTCTCTTTCTCTCTCTCTCTCTCTCTCTCTCTCTCTCTCTCCTGTCTCTCTCTCTGTCTCATTCTGTCCCTTTTGTGTCCTTAATTCTCTCTCTTTACCTTAATCTCTTGTTCTTTTTGCTCTTAATAACCACACCAACACTTGTAATCACATACATACATTCATTTTTATATTTTTCGAACTTTCTGCGGCGTATTTTAGACGTTATGTTATTTACCCTCTTTTGTTTCATATAGTAGAACCATTGCCATTAAACGACGAGCAAAAGCACAATTTAAAATAAATCAAAAGAATAAATAACAAAACAATAAAAATGACAAACAAACTAACTAAACTGAAAAAGAATTCAAAAACAATCCTTACTTTATTTTATTCAGTCAATCAACATCGGAAAATCTTAGGTAAACAACTTTTCTTTAAAAAATTGATTGAGGAAAAAATGGGACTTATTACAACGCAGCAGATGTGTTAAACTTGTTTCGATGGATTGAAGAGATTGTTGAAATCTTATGATGTCCACATAAATCAGTAATAGACAAGATCTGTTTATGTTACATAAGGGTACCATTTTGTTATTATGGAAAACATTCCAGTTTCAGAAAAAAACGCAATGCAAAAAAAAAAAAGAGAAAATCCGTTTATGGAACAAGTTGGCTAGGTTTTAAAATATGCAAACAAAACATATAATTACCACTAAGGTCTCCATTTTTAGAACTTTTGGCTGCTTCAGACACATCTTTTTTTAGCTATACAAACATACTATGTGACCTATGGTTATTTTAATTTTTGTTACGGCAAAAGTTACATGGTGAGTACAACTATAAATACTTTTCTTTGTTTTTCTAGAATTAAGCCATTTGTACTTGCTTAAAAACATCACGAAATGTACGTATGCTACATAAACGTAACTGAAAACTAATTAAGTAAATTGGCTAGATCCGAAAAACATGCGTAATTTATCAGCCAGTGAGAAAGGAATTTCAATTTTGTTTGTTCCTGTATTTAAGCTAATAATGTGTACTATTTGCATAATAATAATCTCAGCGGTGGGTGAAGACAAATAGATGCGTTATATGCTTCTGGTCCAAGTTTAGTTATGCAACTGGTTTTGAATGCTTCTCTCGAAAGTCGTTATAAATAATTAACTTGTTTACTAAGAACGTTATGTTGGGGTTTTTTAGGCAATCTATTTTTACACTTTACCAAACCCTGTACGTGTGTTTCTCCTTCAACCTAAGGAGGGGAAAAGGTGTGTGTGTGTGTGTGTGGGGGGGGTGACGCAAGTTCTAAAACGTTGGTCTCCCAATCGGGAGATTCTTTGTTCGAACCCCACACTTGGTCAAAAATGTATAATATTCTCCGATGTTGTCCCCTACTGTTCAGATCGGTTTTAGTATAGTGTTACCGGCTGAGACATGACTCATAGTATCCTTGCACTGTCTCTTTGTGGCAGCACTTAAAGAAGTCAGACATTATTTTTGGTAGCGTTCCACGATAAAGCCTATACAATGCTAAGGTTGGACGCTTAAGCAGCAAACTCAAACTCAAACGTAAACCCTACAAGCTACCAAGCTAATATTACGCTCGTATTTTGATTGACCATCTATGTTCCTCTCGTGAGTCAGAGTTAAATCGTCTGGCTGTGGATGCATTTCTAGAAACTTATTGACTTCACACACTCACCCCTTCAATACTGGACATCAGCATTGACATGTCGAAGAAGCCATCTTGACATGTGTCAGGACATTTTTGGTAACGGACGAAGCCTGACAGTGGGTGCAGACAGCTAATATTGATAAGTACTTTTTGATACTTTCTGCACGCAAAAAACTGTATATTCTCGACATTGTTGTTGTAACTATGGTTTATAGGAATTCATAGAGAAACTGGTCAAAAATATATTTAAAAAAAACGCAACACATGATAACAGTCTTAATTTGTATTTAACAAAAATATCGTATTGTGCCATTGGAAATAAATAATCGTACAAACTGTTTATATTTAACACTTTCTAAGAATGTGTTTTAATTTGATTCACGTTTTGTGCTTTTCCCTTGTTGTATTAATTGTTTCTTATAAAACAGGTATCTATATAAATAAACAACTGCCCAGAAAGCCACAGGGTGCCGCTTATTTGCTTAATCATTTACTTTTGTTTCGCAAATCAGGTATATATTAGCAAAACTATGATCATTGGTAAAATTGACCATGACAATGAGACATTACATATAAATGTATGCCACGATGAAGCACTGTGACTAAATCTTCCTCCAGGTTTATTTAAAGGTAATACGTTTTGATGAAGGGCAATATAATGATACTTAGCCCGTAAAAAAGTATCATTATGTTAGTTTGAAAACCAGTTTATTTTTGGCCAGCAAGGCCCATAAACAAATATATCTAAGATTAGATGTTATATATTTCTATTTTAAACGGTTTAAGATGTACGATTCAAATAAAATGCTAAATGTATTCCGGCCATTCGTCTATAGGATCCTATATTAACGTAGGTGTGATCTAGTTTTTCTATATAGATCCATGATTATTTAAAAAGATAACATTGTCAAGTTGCTCAACGTAGCTTGGATAGGTTGGCTATTCCGGTCTGTGGAAACAAGGCAATCGATAGTGCATGTCCTTGAAGAGCAAGAAACAATAATTGTGCACAAGAGTATTTTAATAGTTGTGGCTACACACTGTTATGTTTTTCAAAATATGTTTCCATAGTAAAAACAGTGTATAGTCGGGGTCTAAGGATATTAGCACCGCTGTGCTTACTACTAAACATTATCATCACCATCACTGCCCTTCGCCCTTGGCAGGGTCTAAACCACGAGCCAGAAAGTGCTGGATCCTGGGCAAGTTTTACAAGTTGACCCGATCTATAGTCTGCTCTTGTCACTAGTATCGTTTTCAACAGAGCTCTTCCAAGACTAGTGTCATGAGGCCTACAATTGCCTTTTTGCCCATGAGGTTTCCACTAAAGCACCTGTATTGTGATACTGTTCTATGATTTTATCTCGGCCCTATCCACCGCCATCGACTTTTTCTTATCTATTCCTACATTTCATATGCGTTTAGTACTTTAAAAAAACCCACTCATTTATTTTTGAGCTTGCAACATTTTCCCAAGGATTCTGTTTGAACATTTATTTCCAATTTCTTCATTTTTTTTTCAATTTTAACTATTAGCCTCCAGGGATTTGCATCCATTATAGTAAAATGATATCCCATTAAAGAAATCTAATTGTTATTTTCTAAGATATATTTGTGGCTTTCGAGACTTCCTGAAGTTGCATGAATGCTAGTCTTGCCAGTTCTGTTCTCGCTTTAATGTCTACCTTACTTTCTCTTTTCAGATCAGGGTTACTTTTCAAATACTTACACATGTTTTTTTCTTGCTCTATGGCAGTTTCCTTTAGTTTTGAAGGTTCTTTTGCTGTTATACGCGATTTTATTTGCGTTGACTTCCTGCATGGATGTGAAGTCCCAGACTTTTAGACATATCGCAGTGGTCATTATTTGTTTTGTTTTACATTTGGTGTTAAGTGTCGGTGTGGCGTTAACTCGATAACACGGGTCCACGTTTCAGATCAATTATAATTCACTTAGTATTGGACGTACAATCTTCTCAACATATTATAACGCATGTGTATAAACGTAATTTATTAACTTTACTAATGGTCAAAGATAAAACTAAAAAAAAAAGGAAGTGGCTATTTACAAATAGCCAAAAGGCTATTTCTCCCGTTACCGGACAAAAAGCCAACAGGCTATTCCTCCGGCCGTCTTGAGAGATTTAACTATTGGTTGTGACAGCTGCCTCATATACAACCATTTATTATTATGATGTGTTTAAATCTCGAGGTGGAACTGAATATAATTATTATTATTATTATTATAATTATTATTATTATTATTATTATTATTATTATTATTATTA
>RQTK01000306.1:414887-435627 GCA_003991915.1 Elysia chlorotica
TTCTCTTCTTCTTCTTCTTCTTCTTCTTCTTCTTCTTCTTCTTCTTCTTCTTCTTCTTCTTCTCCTTCTTCTCCTTCTTCTTTTTCTTCCCATTGTCCCTCTCTTAGTACTTCCGTTTTTACTTCCGTTTTTTTCTTCTTATGTCGTTATTTTTGACATTACTGCACTTTCGAAATTGAACATACCCCCACATAATTTTCTAAAATATTTTTTGGATGTATGAACCCAGTAATGGCATGTTGGCAACCTTTAGTCTTTTAGTTCCACATGTTCATTAGCATTCTTCTTCTTCTTTTTTTTTTTTGACCAAGAGTTTCATTACTTCATTGTTTGCTAAGCCCTGTGTAAATAACGAACGCATTTTAAAGCCAATGTCTTTGCTACATAATCCATCAATGTGAAATATACCTCTTACTTAATGCTAAATGTTCTCTCAAAACTTTAAAGATAATAACTTTTGTTAGATAGAAATTTTGTACAAGAAATAATGATTTTCAGATTGGGACGTTCTCTCTTTCACATACCATTCACACGTGTTGACCTGAAAGTTTGTACATTAGTTTAGAAAACTCTTTACCCATAAGGTCTCGGGGTTTCTTAACATATTAAATAGTATTTACTTTTTAAATGTTCGCAATAGAATGTGTTTGTCAAAACTGTTACATGGTTATGTAATCTGGGTCAACAGCCTTTAATAATAATGAATATAGAGTTTCAAATTCAATTTCTTCTTCTTCTTCTTCTTCTTCTTCTTCTTCTTCTTCTTCTTCTTCTTCTTCTTCTTCTTCTTCTTCTTCTTCTTCTTCTTCTTCTTCTTCTTCTCCTTCTTCTTTTTCTTCCCATTGTCCCTCTCTTAGTACTTCCGTTTTTACTTCCGTTTTTTTCTTCTTATGTCGTTATTTTTGACATTACTGCACTTTCGAAATTGAACATACCCCCACATAATTTTCTAAAATATTTTTTGGATGTATGAACCCAGTAATGGCATGTTGGCAACCTTTAGTCTTTTAGTTCCACATGTTCATTAGCAGAAAGAATTTTGTGACCTTCTGTACATTAGCCTCGCTGTAAAATTATAGCAGTTCAGTGAAGTTTAAGTACAAAAAGTTTATTTTCTGGCCAGAGGGAAGAAACATTCTAGATCTTAAAGCCGTTCTTCTTTCATGTATGTCACCGACAAACAAGACCCTGACCTTAAAAATGTTATTGTTAGAAGTAATAATTATTAGCAAAAACATATTTTTAAAGGAAGCCCACTTTATATAATAATTATCTGATTAATTTACTAAAAAGAAAATATAAAGAATGGCCCGCCTTAGATAACTTGGGATATAGATGTCTCACTAAGCAGAAAATAATCAGTATAGCGAGTGCACAGCGGGCATTCGTTGAGATAGAGGGACAAACAGTTTGGTAGAAAGGTACATTGTTAAGAGGAGACTGTGCATTAGGTAAATAGAACAAGTGGCTGTGCACTCACTAGGATAGTTAAGGAAAATAAAGCTAAGAAATAGAGAAAGAGTATGATGGCAAACAGACGTGAAAATAAAATATAAGAGGAACAAAGAGAAAGATTCATAGAGAGTGGGAGAGAAAAAGAGATAAATAGATAAATAGAAAGAAAGATAAAGGGATAGAGAGAGAAAGAGTAAAATAGTGAAAACAGGTAAATAGACAGAGAGAAAGAAAAATAAAGATAAACATGGAACAAGATAGAGAGAGAGTGAGAGAGAGAGAGAGAGAGAGAGAGAGAGAGAGAGAGAGAGAGAGAGAGAGAGAGAGATTTGCCGAGTCCCCAAGCTATGCGTACATAAAGCATTATAAAGCCACAGAATGTGTATGTATCCTACTATAAAACGAGGGCCACAGTGAGCAATACTGTAGGACTTGATGTTCATGATTAGAGCTTGGTGTAACATTGTTATCAGAAAGAAACAATATTATCCGATAATACGATAACCAAAATTGACGGAAAAAAAATAGGACTTAACTTACGTAAGCCTTCTTATTCTTATACTTATTGTTACGACGAGACGTAAGCTACGTCATGTTTTTGCGTTCTACCCTAGGTCTCCCCTCTCTGTCTCTTTGTAGCAGCAAGTAAAATTGTTAAATGTTAGTCTTGGAGCCTGTCCACAATACAACGAATATAGGGCTGACGTTTTACGTTAAACAAACAGCACCACCAACAACAACAACAACAACCAACAAACAGTTTATTACAAAAGAAATCTGACTTAAACCATCAAGCCACTTAAATAATAGTCTAATATCAGTACAAACTTCGTAACGTTTAACCTTGGGATCTCCTAGCATTCTCTCTGGTTGTGCCCGGAAGATCAGAGTGAAAGTATTGTCCGGGCAGAGAAAGCTAAGTGTTTTGTTACGCCGCTGCCTCAAAGAGTTAACATCACGGGGTCTCGCTCTAACAAGCTTACATAACAACACCTATTGTTTTGAGGTTTCGAGCCATCGAGGAAGCCGCAACGCTGCAAGGTTCTCTGTGACCTATTTTCCCAATCTTTACCTTTTTATGCTTTACATAACAGTTTCTTTTGACCACTCGTTTCTTTTTCAACTGTGGGAGTTTTGAAGGGTCTAACATTTCTGTTGTTTGTATGCTGACGCAAGCTTTTATTTGTTGTACAGTTAGTAATCTTGTGAGTTTAAATGTTGCAATAATTTATAGCATTATAATTATATATCAAAAGACAAGAAAAAGTTAAAGATTATTTTTAAAGAACTATAAGGTAGAGGGAAAATAAAAGCATGTAAGTTATATCGTATCTACCGTATCGGAGGTTTCAGGATCGTGAGACATAATTATGCAGCCAATCTCGTGTTGACCAGCAATGCTATTTTATTTCTCTTGGTTTTTTAATATCAATACAGCAGGGACTTAATATTTCCCATGGATTTTAAAATACTGGTTGAGCCTGTATAAACAGGGGTGACTCTGACTGCGTCTATCAAGGTAAGCGATTTATTTACTTTGTACGAGTGGCTTGCTAACATCAACGTAGTCATCACCATAGAGGCTATTATTATTGTGCGTAGACCCCAAGACTATCGTCTAAAAATGTTTCGTGCTGCCTCACAGGGACTTTGCCGGTACACCTGGATTCTTGTCTTAGCTAGTCACATAATGCTATAACTGACCCAACATTGGGCCTCCTCTACTCCAGAAGGTAAGAAAGAGGGGGGGGGGGGGTAACCCACTTTGCAGAGTGTTTTCACCACTAGGAAATTGGTTCGATACCCACGGTTGATTCACTTTTTTTGTTCAATGTCATCTACTACAGCTGGCTGGGTTGGTGTCAGTGTTAAGTGGCTGGCATGGTATCCTCGCAGTGCCTATGTTTGGCAGCTTGTAAAATTGTCAGACGTTTTCTTTGGTACACGTCCACAAGATAGCATATACACTGCTAACGTTGGACGCTTAGCAATAAAGAAACTAAGAATACCCCGCCCCTGGATGAGATTTTACCTTGAGCCTCCAACTTGAGGCATTTTATTGAGATATCAAATTTCTCACTTCGCCTAGCTTAAAAATAGTTTACAAAAAATACCAAGAATACGGAAAAAATAGAGGCTTTATTATAGTTCAAAGACCTCAAGGTCTAATAAAAAAGATCATTAACAGCGACCCTAGATTAGGATTGTCCGGGATGTGGATAGTTCTATCATGTTCTCTCCAACACAACCAGTATAAGGAAAATTGCGATGCCAGAGAAATTATAAGGAAAATTGCGATGCCAGAGAAAGGGTTGAACTCGTAATCTTTCCATGAAAAGTCGCGGTTTCCACTATAAAATGTGATCCCCAATCATAGAGAGAGAAGTTCATGCCAACATTACAATTTTTTTTTGTCATAAAAACGTAAAAAAATCAAATACATTTTAAAGATATTGCGTTTGGGCGTAATCACTGTTATTTTAACAGATTAAAAATCTAAATACGGGTCTCCATTTTCAATATTTAATTTTTAAATGTCTTTAAAAAAAAACTGCCCTATATTTTGCACAGTTCTTATGATTAGTTTTTTTTTCTCTTTAGCATATATAACTTTTTATTCGTCTAATTTTACATCTACTTTAAAAAAAAAAGAAACAAACGCAAATGCCATTTGAGGTAAACACAGAAATACAATTTCGAAATCAGTTTCGGGCAAAGCGGGTTCGGGTTGGTTGGTTTTAACGTCCGACATCAGCAACTTATGGCTATCTCGTGGACGGGCCCCAAGACGGACGTCTGACAATTTTATGTGCTGCCACACACGAGACAGGGTGGGGATACCATGACTCCTGTCTCAGCCGGTCACATTATACTGAGACCGACCCAACCAGTAGGGATTGCAACAGCCAGGATTCGAACTCGGGACCTTTTGCGTCGGAAGCCGATGTTCTACCCCTGGCCACCGCGTCCCCCTTTCGGGCAAAGCAATTGTTATCCTAAAGGGAGAAAAGTATCCTCTGGAAAACACAAACACGTTTTTGATTATGTGACCTAGTAGGAAATACATGCTCAGACTGGACTCTTGGCATTTAAAAATCTAAATGTACTCAATAATAATTATTGTACCGACTACAATTAGAATCTTTCATTTTTTGTTGTTGTTGGGTTTTATGATGAGCTGAACGATGCCTGAGGTTATAAAAATGACACAGCGGGTCGGGGTGGGGAAGTTGATTTTTTTTTTGTATGGTTTGTTGTTGTTGTTGTTGGTGTTTTGTAGGGGGTTGGATTTATGGTATTTGCGTCAGCACCAAATATGGCGCGACGTCAGGTCAGGTTGAATAAACGCTTCATCACGGGAGACACACACTTCATCGGTTCAAATAAATTCTATACTCATCACGAGTTCTGGAACGAGGTGGTATGGGGGTTCAGTGGAGTTGATTTTGTTTATTAACGACCAACGTCCGCGTATATAGGCTATATTGTGGAGGGGTCCCAAGACTGCGGTAGACCTCGTCTCCTGTCTCGGACTGTCACATTATAAAGATACCGACCCGACCCGATCAGTAGGGGAAGAAATCAGAAAAAAATAACGTTTAACCGATAGTGGGTTCGAACTGCGGACCTCCCGATCAGGCGACCAAAGCTCTGCTACATGATCCAGATTGCCGAAACTCCCCTTCCCCGATGGTATGGAGGTAGAGAGCGCGACTTTCAATCGCAGAATTGTGGGTTAAAGCCCGTTCGTGCCAGCTTGTGTTCCACTCAGTTTGGGTGGGTGTTCGTATTAAGTGACCAGCCAATTTCGTATGGCATCCAAATGGGTAATTATTAATTTTAGTCTGAAGACTATAGCCTCAGCGTGCCCCGAGCCCATGTTACAGGATGCGTAGATAAGTTCCTAAAATATCCCAAGGATTCCAGGATGATGGTAGAAAAAAACATGGCAGTTTAGACTTAACGTTGAATGATTCGTGTGGCCAAGTAGCCAAACAAAATCTTTAATTTGAAGAACAATTGATAAATATTATATATTACTTCCATACAAATATTATATTGTTAATGTTAAAATTATTAAATTTAAATTTATAAAATTCAAGTTAAGAACATTAAGAACATTTATGCGGCTACTTTATGGGCCATGACGTACACAGCAAGATATAATTATTAAAGTTTAAAATGTGTAATGAACATCAAGGTTAAGGTTAATGCTATTACATCTCGTGACGGGAATTATAGGTATTAACAATGTTTGTGTCTATGATCAACCTAACTTATCACTCTGATTACGGTACATTACAAGGATTTGTCTGACGGATGAGGTGAGTTGAGTTGAGTTGATTTGAGTTGGTTTAACGTTATACGTCAGCACTATAAAAGATAATGTTGCGGACGGGCTACACTCGACGGCTTTCCTAGACTCTTTTGTTACGTTCTTGGTTGTAAAATCAGGGACGAAATGGGCCAAATGGTAAAGTGTTGGTCTCCCAATCGGGAGGTCCAGGGTTCAAATTCCACCAACGGCTAAGAATTGGTTTGTTCGGTTTCGTCTCCTACTGGCTAGGTCGGTGTTAGTATAATTATTATACGGTTGAGACAAGTGCCCAAGTCTCCCTGTTTGTGACAGCAAAAATAAATGTAAGACGTTGAACTTGTTGAACTCCCTAATTTTCTGGGACACTGTCTATGAAATCATTAAAAACAAAAACAAAAAGCAAAAACAATAAAACTAAGCCCGTAAATAATTATCGACAAATGTAGCAAAATTAATGAAATCGCGAGATATGTAATGACATCACTGTTATAATTCATACAATTGATTTTTAAATTAATATTCTAAAACGATTCCTCTCATTTGGCTTGGTCTATTGGTTCCTTGATTTCCATTTTTAGCACCATGCCTCTTAATACGGACGGGTCCCAAGACTAATATCTAGCAATTATTTTCAGCGTTGCCACACTGCAAACGGGGATGCCAAAAATTATGTCAATGCCGTTTATGTTAATACTGATTCCAACCCACCCCGAAGTAAACAAGACGGCCGGCTTATAGTTAATGCAGTTGCAGTTACACATTTTTTATGTAATATAACCATTTCATATCGCAGCCGGAAATCCTCTTTTCCGTCACGTACAACAATAATCCTGTAACCAATTCCGCATGTCTTTCGTAATAGCTGAATAACAAACAAATGGCTTGGTAACCGAGACCTCATTATTACTTTAAAAGGTAGGTATTGCCTAATGATCGATACTACCCATCATAACAGGCCGAGTCACCGAATCGATTGACGTGATATTTCTGCATAACAAGGGTAATAATGATCTGTTTCTTTAAAATTAGTATTGTAATTAGGGCAGCAGGATACTCAGTGATAATTCTTTGTTCGGTCTTTGAGCCTACTAAACTAAGAATGTAAAATGTCCTAAATGTGCCTGCAATCTTTATGATATAGCTCACTTTGGTTCTAAATGCACTTGTTTGTTTGTTTGGGTTTTTTTAGATGGGCGCCATGGCCCTGCGATGTAACACCGGCTTCCGACGCAGAAGGTTCAGACTCGAGTCCTAGCGACTTCGCTCCCCACTGGTTGGGTCGGTGTCAGTTTATGTAACCGGCCGAGACAGGAATCTTTGCATCCCCGCCTTGTCTCGTGTGTGGCAGCACATAAAATTGTCAGACGTCAGTTTTAGGGCTCGTCCACAGTATAGCTTATGTAGTGCTAATGTTGCACGCCAAAGCAACTCAGCAACAGCTCAACAACTTTTTGCTTTTTGTCATTTTTTCGTTTGTTTTTTAGACCTTGCCTGTTTTTTGTAAAGCCTCCATCATGGGTATCTCATACAACGCTAATAATAAAGTGATGTATCATTCACCAATACTTAGAAGCCTTGCGGTACACGGTCCTAAAGCGAAAACGAAAACGATAGGATGGGGAATATGCACCGCATCAATTCATGGCTCTATCTTAGACTTACGTAGCCAATGTCTTGAACGATAAAAAAAACAACCTAAACCTAAGAGGCGTGGTTAAGTTATCCGTCAAAGTCCTGCTGATTACAAAGAATGTACTGTCTCAAACAGCGCAGCTTCTGGGATCGCTTTCATAAACAAACTATACAAAGAGAAAGAAATTAAAAAAAACATTTTTAAAACTATAAATAGATATATTTGATTACTTTTATTGACTTCAACCAAGACTTGATGAAATGTTTCATCGGGGAAAATGATAAGTGTTAGTTGCAATTCCACCTTCAGTCAAATTTGTCTCATGCGTAGTAGTTACTTACAGAACTTACGATCAAACCAAAGTTGCTTTTAAATACTATTACAGAAAGAAAACTTAAAAACTTTGGGCACCTGAAAAGACATAACAGTTTGGAAAGACATAATCCTTCAAACAAAGCTGGGGGCAAAACAAAGACAGGGCAGGCCTACAAGAAGGTGGATGGATGACATCAGCGACTGGAGTACAAAGGAGACTTGCCGAGGCACAAGACATGAGGGATCGCTCAATACAGAGAGCTCTTCAGGCAAATTAGACGGGAGACCACATCAGACAAGCCAACATGATGATAGTATTTTAAAAAGGTGACAGACATGTCAAGGGCACCACAGGCTTACATAGATTTTCTCTCCAGTTTAAAACCGTAGTCGATTCTTTTTTTTTCTAACTTGTCATCACGATGCAATTAGCAAGTTAATTAAAAGGTTTTACATTAATTTCAGTCTTAAGTCTTACCTCTAAGCGTTTCTAAACATAATCCATGAATTTTGATAAATATTAAAACTTTTTTTTGAAAAAATGCTATTGTACTATTATGTATCTCAAACTAATTCTTCTTATTCCAAGATGTATGAATTACATTTCAACATTTCACACATTAAATACGAGACATTTCTTTATTCGTTCTATTACCCATTGACAATGTCCAGGTAAACAAGCTAATAATTATGCTCGGCGACCAAGAGCTTAGTAGGTATTACCATTCAGATTAATGTCTTTTTTCACTCGCATAGCAATATCCTGTTATTGGCAGTACTATTTAGTTTTTATGTAGACGTCTAGTCCTAGTCGATGATTTTTTTTACATTTATTGTCATTAAATTTAACGAGAGGTAATAAGGTAGAGTCAGATTGGTGTAATCTTGTTTATGCCCATGTCAAGTATTGTGAAATAGTCTGAGTTTTCGTATGTTGCTAAGCTTCCATCTCCAGCACTATATAGCCTTTATTATAGACACTTCTCAAGACACTTTTTTGAGCTAGCATAAAAAGATACTGCGAAGAAACCATGACTCTTTGCTTTGTCGATCACCTTACGCAGACACTAAAACGACAGTAGAAGTCAAATTCGAACAAGGATTATGAATTTTCGACCAATCCTAGGTTTCGAACCAAGATCCTCCCGATTCGGACACCATATGCGCTAGTTCGCCTACCGTATTTTGAAAGAGAAGTTACCGTGTGGTTGGTGTAATCTTGTTATCGGCTATGCCTCCAAGTGCGAGATATTTACAAGCTTAGTAATATTGTTTTCTTGATATTGTTATTGTTACTTGTACCGAGTTTTAGTAAAAACAAAACCCTGTTACTGTAATTGTCATTTGTTACGTCAGAAATGTTAGCGTCTTGTTTAGTAAAAACTTGTTATTTCCACAAAGTATTAGATGAAGTGTGATTAATTGGTTTAATCTAATTGTTACTGTTATTAGTGGTTATTTTCAGTGGTATTACCAAAAGTATTTTTTTCGCGGTTGTTCATGAAATAGTTGAGAAGAATAAAGAGACTTTGTAAACAATCCCAGCCTAAAAACAAGTACTAGATGCGCAGGAAAGAAGGTTGGTTCATTAAGTGTACTCTGAACACTGCGCAGTACTTCATTATCAGTTCCCTTTAAAAAAAAAAACAGTTTTATAGTGCAATGGATAACAGAATTCGAGATACAAGATTTCGCATGAATATGTTCTCTCAAAAGATGCAATCCTGGCGACCGTTTTTCGATCTTTCTCACTTTTTAGTGTTGTTCAACTGTGCACTGTTGTTACTTCTTTTTAAACGCTTCTACTCTAACATTTTTCGACGTTGTGCCCTGATAAATTATAGCTATGATTTGTCTGTTTGCTATTTTTTAGATTAGATCCATCACTGTCATCAAACTGGCTTGTCGTTAGTGTCTGACGTAGCCTCTCGTTCAATCAACAAAAAGAGCTCTCTGTATTGAGCGGTCCTTTCTGAGTAGGAAAGAGGATGTGGATGAGATATAAAATATTTTTTGTAAGTATTAAATGGGTTGATTCTGTTTAAAAGTGCTGAGAGATAAGAATTTATACTAAGATCAACGTAAGACCTAACTGACGCGTCTTGTGAGGTGAGAGGAAAAAAATAGAATCAGCTACGTTTTTAGACTGGAGAGCAAATCTATCTTTATGTATGATGCCCGTGACATGTCTGTCACCTTTTGTAACTGCTATGGTCAACATCATCATCATCATGCTGGCTTGTCGGTATTCGTAGAATCTACCTGAAGAGCTCTCTGTCTTGAGCGATCCTTCCTGCCTAGCCGGGGCTTCTTTGTAGTCAGTCGCTTATTTAATCCAGCCACCTTTGTGTAGGTCTGCCCTGTCTTCGCTTTGCCCCCCCCCCCCTCCTCCCTCCCAGATTTGCTTCTAGGATAATTATGTCTTTCCAAAGTGTGATGCCTTTTTGGGTGCCCAAAGTATTTCAGTTTTCTCTCTTTATTGGTATTCAAAAGCCAATTTATTTTAAACTCAAGTTCTTCTAGTATACGATTTCGTCGTGCTGTCCATGGAACTCTAAGCATTTTTCTGTAGCATCTTAATTCAAAGGAGCACAGTTTTTTTTTCCATCTGTTTTTTTAATTGCCCACCATTCACATCCATAATTATTGGGCAATGGAGAACACTTTACACAGTAGTTTTGTTCAATGTCCTATCTGTGCGCAAACTTTTGGGGTATGTATGACAATTATAAAAATATAAAAACTTAAAGACTTGATATTGATTATTAAAAAGAATAGACGGAAGGCACAATGCGAAGTACTTCGATAGTGTAGCTCACCTAAGTTTTTGTCTGTTTCGGAAGCTTAAAGCAGATTTAAAATACATCGTTACCAAGACGTCCAAAAATAGAAGGCCAAGTCACCGAATTAAAATAAGTTAAAAGATTTTTGCGTACCAAGGGTAATAGTGATTTTATTTCTTTTAATTCTAAGCATAGATAGGACAGAGTTATACTTAGAGAGTTTTTTTCAGCCCACACTATCAGCCTACACTGCAAATATGTTAACTGTCCTATCTATGTGCGCACTTTTTTGTGTTATTTTTTTTTTAAATTCATTAATGATTGTTCATTTTATATTGTGTCCTTCTATTGTTGTTTAATATAAGTTGCGCATCGCGATGCGAAGTTGTTCAAATTATAGCTCACTTTGATTCTTGCTGCAAGTTTATGAATATTTCGGTGACTTGGCCTTCTATTTTTGGACGCCTTGATCGTTACGCATTTCTATAAATAAAAATTGGACTGTATCAAAGCTTCTAAAAATAGAGGGCAGGGTTACCGAATAGAGTCAATGTTATTGGACGTCTTTGCTTTGCGGTGCACATACCCATTATTCCAGTAGTCTTGCAGACAGATAACAGAACACTCTCTTATTTTGACTTTCTCCTGTCTGAAAGTAATATAAAAAAAAAACAGTTATAAATTTAGTGTGAAAAAATTATTTTACTTTGTTCAACTCAATAAACTAACCTTTTGTTTTGTAATAATAATTATTTATAATTATGTTATTCCATATCTGAAAAACTAAAAAAATATGAAGTGATTATGTAAACAATTTTTAGAAAACAGACAATAGACGCTCTCCTTTAATATTATTATCATCATCATCATCGTCATCATCATCATCATCATCATCATCATCATCATCATCATCATCATCATCATCATCATCATCATCATCATCATCATCATCATCATCATCATCATCATCATCATCATCATCATCATCATCATCATCATCATCATCATCATCATCATCATCATCATCATCATCATCATCATCATCATCATCATCATCATCATCATCATCATCACCATCACCATCACCATCACCATCACCATCACCATCACCATAATACGAAAAAATTATTGCGCGTTATTTCACAAGAATTCTATAACTAATTTTTATATTTATGGGGTTATTTGTGTCACTAACCTCACTATGACAGGGCTATGATAAAAATATCATTAGTGTACCCTAAGTATAAGTATAACAATTATTGTTGAATCTAGATAAAATTATAGGCGAGCACACGGGTTGATTATCCAGGAGTATTTTAACCAAGGACCCCCAAAAATAAAAGGCAAGGACCCCCAAAAATAAAAGGCAAGCTGACCGAATTGAACGAGATGAATATATTTGTGTACAGCAAGGATAAAAGTGATTAAATTTCTTTTAATGTTGTTTACCATTCGTAAGAAAAAGCCAAGTATAACTTTTTTATGTTCCAATTTACAAGTCTATTAGAATAATAAAGACGCTTTTTTTGCGTGGGCACATTATTGGGAGTATTTTTTAAAAAGAAACTTAAAAGATAAAAAAAACGGTTCGAAATAATAGGTGAACAACACGATGCAAATGTGTTAAATAGCTATAGAATCGCGCGCACTCTTATTGCAAGTTTTTGTCTAGGCTATTTCGGTGACCATGCCTTCTATTTTTGGAAGCCTTGGATGTTGGAAGCCTTGGATATAGCCTAAAGAAACATTGCGGTAAATAGATTTTGTTGTTGTTTCTTTTCGCAAAAGGTTCGCAGTATTGTTCACTAGATCTAGTTGGTCAGCATTGGGATGTACTTTGACAAAGTGTGTGTGGCTAACGGTATCATTAACCTTAACTTGCAATACGTGATCTGTTTCTAAAAAAATGATTCTTACTGATTTTCTTTGATCATCTTACAACATGTATTAATTGGAGAGGGAGGGAAGGAAGGGAAGACGGAGAGAGAACTGGATAGAAGGAGAGGGACAGAGATAGAAAGACTGATGTACTGAGTGACTTTGAGACGAAAAAATGAATGATAGAGAGAGAGCACAAAATAGGAAAACAAAAGTGAGAGAGAGAGGGCGAAGTGGATATAAAAGGGCCATCTAATGACTTGCTTTAATAGGACAGAGAGGAAAAACCAAAGAGCAAGAAAAAAGAAGAGATAGAGAGAGAGAAAGATCGAGGGAGAGAGAGAGAGAGAGAGAGAGAGAGAGAGAGAGAGAGAGAGAATTAAACAACGAAGAGGAAAAAAGGTAAAGCAGAACAGAGAGAGAAATAGATAGATACAGTTTTAGAGATTGAGATAGCTAAAGAGAGAGAGAGAGAGAGAGAGAGAGAGAGAGAGAGAGAGAGAGAGAGAGAGAGAGAGAGAGAGAGAGAGAGAGAGAGAGAGAGAGAGGGAAAGAGTTATGTCCTCTGAGAATGTTAAGGTCGTTGTCAGTATAATGTGACCGGTTGATACAGAATCTCAGATCTGCCCATCCGTCTAGTTTGCGGCAATACGTAAAATTGTTGAATGTCAGTTTTGGGTCCCGTCCACAATATAGCTTACATAGAGCTGGCGTTGGACGTTACACCAACTCAACTTAAATCTTAGCTTAGTAGGCTTTAAGTCTGAACAAGTATGATTTTGCCCTAATAATGAGAATATTTAAAACTAATTATATAATATTACCCTTGTTATGCAAAATTTTGTGTACTTCAGTCAATGCAGTGACTTTTCCTGTTACTCTGGGTAACCTAGGTTGTTAACTTTGACCGTCTTTGATCTATGATTTATATTTTAGTGTTATTGTAACTATTATGTTTGTTCTTCATACGTTGTTATTGTAACTATAATGTTTGTCGATTATTTTGTATTTTAAGTGAAATCTCACTTCTATTGAAATATGTATAGTTATCCAGTGAGCAATGTTCACAACGAAATGTTGATAACAGAATATAGTTTTGCTCAACCCGTTCTCTATTACCGATGTGATTTTTTTCATGGGATAAGTAAACGTCTTAACTCGTTCGACAGCTTTCTTGTAATCAAAATAACACTGCTGTCACATAAAGAGAGACCAAAAAAAAATTAATTAAATTTGCAGCTTTTCCATCTTTAAAGTTTGCGTTAATGCTCTAAAAGAGAAACCAATTCAGTTTTGCAAAAACAAAAACAACAAAATTAATTTTCGAGTACTAGTTTCTGGACAACATAGTGGCTATAAGTGGTCCTTGAAAGTGTCAATGCGTGACTTAATTATTTGAAAATGAGCGTTCCCTGGCTGGTACTTTAGATCGTATTATAAGATCTGGAAGCTCAGTATTATTCCACATAGAGACGATATCAAACTAAACATTATAACCCATGATCACACGAGCATGCGGGGCAAGCTGACTCAAGTGGTGAAGCGTCGGTCTCCAGATCAAGAGGTCCGCGGTTCGAATACTACGATCAGAAGATTCATTTGTTCGATTTCGTCCCCCTGTAACTGGTTGGGTCGGTGTCAGTGTAGTGTGACCGGATAAGACGGGAGTCATGGTATAACCGCCCTGTCTCGTGTGTTACAGCTCATAAAATTGTCAGACATCAGGCTTGGATTCCGTCTAACATATAGTCTATATAGTGCTAACTCAACACACTAGCATACTTCATTCACTATGACAAACTGCATAATTATGACAGTTTTGTTTCGCTTTCTCTTTACAACTGAAGACCTTATGAAATGGTTCATATCAAAACATGATAAGATAGAACTAGCGGGCATGAACAATGCAAAATAAAACAAAATAAAATTCATCCGCATACTTTATTCGCTCTAACAAATACAACTGGCAATTTTGATGATGACACTTTTTTCTATTTAAATTGTTATGAAATGTTTTATATGAAAACACTATAGAATGGTCTTGATAGCATGTGTTTAAGGACAGTGCACAAGCAACAACAACAACAACAACAACAACAACAACAACAACAACAATTTAAAAAACAACTAAACAATGGATATCAGCATACTTTATAAGCTCTACTAAATAACATGGCAATGTTAGTGTAGGTACTTTTTCAACTCGACCCATTACGGTATTTACCGTGTCAAAACACAATTAGATGGAACCACACGGCATAGAAAAAAGAATTATCAAACGCATGGAACATAAAAGCAATATCAGATTCTGTTCGTCCAGACTTTTTAATGATGATCTTAAGATCTAGACTTAATAGTATTGGTTGGGACCTTGTGCTAGAAAAAGGACAAAACAAAACGAAAGAAAAGTGCAAATCACGTTCATTCAGTTTAAAAGACAAACAAATTAAAAACAAAATATTGCAAAGTTAATTACGAAATCGATTTTACTACTCGGCTACATTCACGTCATTAACAACTATTGATTCCATGTATCGCTTCAACTACTTTGGCATGTACACGCAGACTAATTTAAAATGCAAAAAAAACAACTAAACAGCAACCTCCTCTCCTACTATCGTTCAGAGAGAGAGGCAAACAGAGAGAGAGAGAGAGAGAGAGAGAGAGAGAGAGAGAGAGAGAGAGAGAGAGAGAGAGAGAGAGAGAGAGAGAGAGAGAGAGAGAGAAGAGAGAGAGAGACAGAGAGAGAGAGAGAGAGAGAGAGAGAGAGAGAGAGAGAGAGAGAGAGAGAGAGAGAGAGAGAGAGAAAGTGACAGAGACAGAGAGATAGAGAGCATTTGAGCTTTTGATTAACGTTTCCAAGTAAATGTTCCTTGTATATGTAACCACGTAGATCAATAAGATTTCATTTCTCTCATCGCTTAATCTTTAAAGTAATTTAAACGAAACTAATTATAAAAAACGGTATTTATTCTTGATTGGATATGTTAATAATTATAGGGTTTTCGAGACTAAAATATGCAGATTACGTTCTGTCATACAAAGACAACATCAGAAGTCCAAGAGTTATATCTGGGGCTTCACCAATTTAACTAGAAGGCAATAATCCAACTCCTCCTCCATGTCGAAAGTGGTAGAGCGTTGGTCTTCCAATGTAGAGGCCCCTGGTTCGGAAAATACAATAATGTAAAAAATGTATTTCTTCGATTACGTCCCCTACTAGTTGGTCGGTGTCAGATGTTAATAATATAATAATAATATATTGCATTTATATAGCGCACTTCCATGAACAATCATGCTCAGTGCGCTTAACAATTTCCATTATCACATTTACAAAAGAAGAAGAATCATATAATGTTGACACAATACAATATTACATTCAAAAGCCACAAGCAACTATTATAGGTATTTACAAGTTTCACATGTTTGTCTGGGGACCCATCCGTAATGTAGACTCTATTATGTTGGCTTTGCACGCTAAGCAACACACTTAACCATACTTCTCCTTCAACCCATCGATCCATCTTCTCACATATCGCAGACAGGATTTTTAGTTTGTTTGTAGTCTAACGTTGGAAAATGGTAACAAAATGCAAATAAGAAGACCTCGACGCAGTCATTCAGATACCAGGTTTTATAAAGACGTCATACATAAATTTTCTCAACACAGCATTCAAAGTAAGGGAGGAACAAAATAAAATGAAAAAATTGGCAAACGGTTCTGCATTTAGCTTTGATATCATACGATATAAATCGTTTTAAATCCTTGCTCCCCATTCATAAAAGTGTGTCGTTTAGATTATCTCTCTTTCTTTCTTCCTCGTTTTTTTCTCTATCTGTCTGCTCTCTCTTTCTTTCACTCTTTTTCTCTTTCTCCTACGAAAGGTAGACATTTTAACTCTCTCTTTCTTTACCTTTCGCGTTCTGCCTTTCTTTTCCTGTCGCGCTCTCTCTTTCTTTTCCTTTCGCGCTCTCTCTCTCTCTCTCTCTCTCTCTCTCTCTCTCTCTCTCTCTCTCTCTCTCTCTCTCTCTCCCTCTCTCTCTCTCGATCGCTTCTCTCTCTCTTTCACTGTCTGATATGATGAATCTTAGTCTAAAGATCATGAAAGACACACCACTATTTTCAGCTTTATATGCATTACAACAATTAGTAGCATCTTTAACTAACATATAGGTTAAAGAAACGTGGAACATGTAAAATCTGCTTTTATGTGTTAGCATAAGCACTCTGCTTTGTTCAGAATGAACCACGAATTTGGAGAAACTGCTGATTTCACAGTTTTAGTATTTACACAAGTAATAAAGGATAGAGCAGGTTTATTTAAAAAGATCTAATTTAACGCTTGTTACTGCCTGAGTAACAGGTAAAAAGGACAAAAAGGCATTTGTGTTCTGCATATGTTGGCTTCAATACCCACAGTTTATAACTTTCTTATCTTTCTTTATTATTTGTTTGTGTGTGGATATATTTCTTAGTTTAGCAACAGACTTCATTACAATGCAAGGTTTTCACATAAATAATCTGAATATAATGGGGGTGTTAAGTTTATTATACCAATAACGAAATCCTGTTAGGAATTCCCCGAAACAGTGTACTGCAACAGCAAAATATATACTGGGTCAAAATATATAGGTGACTGTGAACAATTTTTTTTTACAAATTTTTTCATATGTTACGCTTTTGCATTGTGTAAATTTTATTAGCTTTCCAGATGAGCAAGTTTTTAAACATGCTCTTTACAACTATGAGTAAAGTTACAGATTTCCTAAACTCACACCATCGTTACGTAAATTATTGCAGTTGTTAATTTAATGCCTAACTCAGATTTGCATGTTAAGTTTTTTTAATGAGGCGTCAAAAATTTAGATGTCATGTTGCATGTGGAGACAAAATAAAATATGATGTAATGAAAAGTCCTTGAAAAACTCAGTGCTGCGCTGAAAATATCACACACAAAAAATTAAAGATCACAATATATCCATTACTGTTTTTTTGTGTGTTTGTTTTTCAATTTTCAATTTGAAGCAATAATAATCATTTTGACGCTCCAGTGCTATCTACAGGCTATATTATATATACCACTTTCTATATCTCTCTAAATCTTTTAACTTTTTGTCTCTCTATGTCACTCGCTCTTTCTCGCTGCCGTTCTCTTTCTTTCTTTCTATCAATTTCTCCTTGTCTCTATCTGTCTCCGTCTTTTTTTCTCTTTTTTTTTCTGGGTCTTATTCTTTATCTCTATTTCTCATTTTCCCTCGCTCACTCTCTCTCTCTCTCTCTCTCTCTCTCTCTCTCTCCCTCTCTCTCTCTCTTTCTCTCTGTCTGTCTTTCTATTTTTGATCTCTAATTTAGAAATGTAAACGCAGCTTTATAATTGCTTTCTTTCTTCCTTCTTCTTTGTTTATTAGGCAAGAACAAATCGTGTGGGAGGAATGCTTATCTTGTCTCCTATTATTACTCCAACATTTCACAATACCCCAGGGAACTTTATTACTAGCTTACTTGAGTCTTTTCCTCTTTTGTCTCAAGGAGCTCTTTTCTTGTTGTTGTTTTTTTTTTAAATCATTATAACAGTTCACGCTGTCTTGCATTCCTTTATCACCTTCTGCATCTTCTTTCAAGTGGCAGAAACTTGTCAATTATTATGATTATTTCCTTATTACTTGCACGACCTTGCACATGCCTTCTCTTGTTACGAAATTATTTTAGATGAATATCACATACACAAGGGCTTTGCGAAACAACAAAAGTTTTTAAGCCGATTTTTTTATAAGGAGTTCGTTTTTACATTTCAACTTGACTTTTAATTTTCTTTTTACCAGCGTCCTTGAGCTATTTTTGACGACAGGAAATAGGAAAATAATGGCGATGCGTGCCCTAATGTACTGCTTAAAAAAAATTAAATATGGAAACAATAAAATAGATAAAACATTTATGTCTAGCAGTTTGTAAATAATATATATACTAGCTGGGAACCCATGAAATTCGTGGGGACTGTAGGATGGACAAAACTAAAGTATTACAGCTAAATTTAAACTGTGCTGAATTGTGTATCTTCAGGATCTTTAACTTTAGGAACTTATTTATGTATGCTTGAAGAGGTTGCATCAAATTAAAGTAGGCTCAATAATTTATAATCAGAATTAATAATTAACCAAGCGTTCTAAGAAAACGGTGCACTGTGCGCATTAACATTTGCACACACACTTAGAAAATAAAAAGAATCAATATTTATAGCACTTTCGAGTTGTTTGTTGTTCAATAAAGGGGAGGAAGCAGTAATTGTTGTGTCTGTTCGTTTTTTTTAAGTATAATTATTTTTAGTTTTATCAATATGTTAATTTTCGTTAAAAATTGATTAGGCGTTTGCTGTTACTAGTTTTATGACTCTCACATTCTCTGGGCCCTTTGTAATTTTACTGTAAAATTTGGAATTTTAGGGTGGAGCGATTTGGATTTGATCGCCTGTCTAAGTTTGAGACGAAGACAATATATATATATAAATAATATGCGTATTTGTTTTATCTGACTAGGTCATACCAATAGCTGTAGTAACAATATTTTTAGATAGTAGCAGTATCTATCTATCTATCTATCTCGCATGTCTAAGTTTGAGACGAAGACAATTATATATATATATATAATGTATGTGTGTGTGGGTGTGTGTGTTTATCATGCAATGGCATGCTTGTTGGCGTTGGCGGCCATTGCCCTCCACATTAATTTTCTCTGTAATCGCATTTGTAATGAGGTCGATCCTTTTATTTCCTCAGATTAACCTTTCTAGCCCAGCCCTATCTTTTGTCTATGTCTTCCTCTCGCTCTCTTTTCCGCTCATTTTACCAGTTGTAATTAAGTGTGTGAAATTGTATCTGCGCATGACATGGCCAACATATTTTGCTTGCCGTGTCCTCATTTTATTGAGGAAGTTCCTCCTTCTCTTAAGACACTTTCGTTTGTTTTTCTCGTTGCCCATGAGACTTTGAGAATTAATTTTCAGGTGAATGACATCTCAGTTGTTGTGATACGTTATGTGTTTAAGGTTCAAGTCTCGCTTCCGTACACATATATACATTTCCACGTCATGTTAAAAACTCCAAATTAACTAGAAATTGGATATTGTTACAGAGAAGTGAGGGGATCAGAACAAGGGAAAAATAATCGACGGGGCAAAGGCGGGTGAAGGTAGCTTAATCAATAGAATGCGAATTTTTTCACCAGGAGATGCTCTATACACAATTGGCCCACTTAAAATGTTCCGCAGCTGTCTGTAGCAGTGTAATGTGTGCAGCTGATACACACGTCTTTGGTTTGTATTTGAGTTTAAGCTTGTGTTTCTTGCTTTGATTACAAAGTCAGGATTGAATAAGCTAAATTTTGGACAAGCCTCAACATTTATGTCAGAAAAGTAAATTTTACTCAGAGACAGTGCAGGGATGCTCAACAACCGTATGTTACCGGCTTAGACAGGAGTCTTGGTATCCCCGCATGGTTTATACATGGTAGCACGTAAAATTGCCAGGCGTTACGCCTTAAAATCTGCCCACCGTAGAGCCTTCAAAGCCTTCATAGCCCTGCTGTTGACGTAGGGCGTCAGGAAACCAGCTAAAGTCTCTCTATTGGTGTTTTTTTTTCATAACTAATAACATATTCGTACCCCACTGGCTTGTGTCCCACTGTGAGATGATATATAATATGATAACTATCTGCAATTGATAAAAAATGCCTTTTCCAATCTTGTAAAAAAATGAATGTAATAAAGCACCAAACCTAGTTTTGCAATATCTTTAATAACAAATGTGTGAAGGTATACTTTATTTTAGATTCAAATGATACAATTCTTGAAACATCTCTCTCGCTTTCTCTCTCTCTCTCTCTGTCTCTCTCTCTCTATTTCCCCCTCTCTCTTTCTCTCTCTCTCTCTCTCTCTCTCTCTCTCTCTCTCTAACCCCATCTCTCTCTATATCTATCTATCTGGCTCCATTTCTATCTCCCTCTCTCTTTTGCTCCCAATCTCTTTATCTATTTACTTATCTATCTATCTCCATCTCTATCTCCCTCTCTCTATCTCTCTATCTCCATTTCTATATCCCCCTCCCCCCTATATTTATGTACTTTTATATTGTATCACATCTCTCTCTTCCCTCTCTCTCTCTCTCTCTCTCTCTCTCTCTCTCTCTCTCTCTGCCTTTTTAAACAAACGTTTTTCTTTTTATCCATTTTATCTTTCGGTATTTTCCAATTCTAATCAATCTCTCTGATAGAAAATTTGAGATTCACCATTTTCTCCGCCCTTGCTGAACTTTTCATCACCAGCTCTTAATTCACCGTTTGCAAAAAAAAAAANNNNTNNNNAA
>RQTK01000306.1:435947-456080 GCA_003991915.1 Elysia chlorotica
TTAATTTTGTTTGCTTATTTTAGGGAGATATAGAACTGTATGACCCCAGACACCGATTCAATCCCTGAGAGGCGTCTAGGCGTCATTGATCCTACAAAAAATCCGTCCTTTATGCGAAGTTTTATCCATTTTCGCGACTTTTTAATTCCTAAAGTACAGATGTTAAATCTATATTATGTGAAAACTCCACTCCTTTTAACACTATTAATTACTTCTGGTATAAACAAATTTAGGACAAGTCATAGAGTCGGAAATGCTTACACCTCGTTGCAAACCTTGTTATTCTTCAGACGAGTCCTGTGTTTGCCATAACGCTGCAGTCTCGATTCTTAGTGATGAATTAATAACTAGTTTGTTTTTTAATCCTGTAATCACGCTCAATGTTTTTTTAAGATTAATTTTAATAATGAATTTAAGAAGTTTTCTGCTGAAATTTAAAATTATGAAAACGGTTTTAAAAAGAGTAAATTGTCTGTATGCGTTTCTTTTTATTTTGTAGAGGCTATTAAGGTAATTATTTTGTTATTGATCTAAAACCAGTTTAACAATTACGACGTTGTTTTTTTTTTTTTGCTTTTTTATTCCAACAAATTTTTCTGGTTTGTCACACTAAAAGCAAGAAAAAAGTAGATAGACCTTGTATAAAAATGTACTGGCAAAGACCCCGAAATAAGCAAACAAATACGATACATATATAAATAAAGTCAATACTAAACTATAACAGGCAAAGCGAAATGGGAGAACATGCTTTCTGCATTTTTGCTCTTCTATCTTGTGCACATACAAAAGGTGTGGACTGGTTAGTTTCCATCTTCCTTGCCATGATGCTTGTCCGTTTTCTTGCTTGTCTGTCCACCTACCTGCCTGGTTGTTTCTCTCGCTTGCTCTCTCTATCCGAATCTTCCTTTCTCTCCCTCTCTCTCTCTCTCTGTCAATCTCTCACTTTCTCTCTTTATCTCTCTCTCTCTCTCTCTCTCTCTCTCTCTCTTTCTCTCCCAATTTTAGTGCACTGAACAACTATTTACTGGATTCTGACTGCACGCACCAAAAATATATTTCCAACTTAGATCACTGCCAATATGAAACTTAAAACCGAAATTAATTTAACCGAACGAGCTTCTTTTTCAACATTGAACTTCCCAACGTCTAGGGTACTCAATACAAAGAAAAGGTAGGTTTAGACTCTGGACGTAGCATAAAATGTTAGATGCCACAGTTGGACGTTTAAATCAACGCCCTCCTTGTCCATGTTAACGCTGATCTGTGTTTTTTGTTTGTTTGTTTGTTGTTCTTTATGTCTTTTTGTTGTTGTTGTTGTTGTTGTTGTTGTTGTTGTTGCTGTTGTTGTTGTTGTTATTTTTTCGGTTTATTTTGTGAAGAGGCGGTGTTGATGTCTATTATCTAGATTTGTCCCTTTAATATTAAAACTCATATTGAGGCTCGAATCCAAAACAGTGTACTTTATTAGTTTGAGTGATACAGGAAAGAAATAAACGTAAAAATTAATAGAATCCCTTCCCTTGCTTAAGTTAAACAACAACATTGGGAAAAATAACTTATTTTACTACTGTGTTTTCTACAGTTTTATAAGTAAGTGTAAAAAATGAAATATACTTAGTACTTATTAGAACAATTTTCCTTGCTTAAGTTAAACAACAGATGGAAAAAAATGTGCTTCTATCTACTGCGTTTTGTGTAAAGGCTGTGTAAAACTATGTGTTAGAGAAATATTATTGCTATAACATAATTTTTAACTACTCTGGATACTTTTAACACGTCTAAAATATTTTAGAAAGTAAAAATTAAAACTAATTTTTCCCCAAGATCGTTTTTTAAGGATTTGCATTAAAAAACAATTAATTGACTGAGTTTGAAGCTTTTACTACCAGTTGTTTAGTTTCATTTTCTCCTGATCTCGCTTTCTTTAACTTAAAATATAAATATCACGAAGCTTGCGGTTTTCATTTCACTTAAGGCATGTAGTTGACTGCATAAAGTCTAGCAAATGTAGTATCTTTTTTAGTCATTTTAGTTAGATATTTTTAAGGGTTTTGTGAGTGTAATGAACTCCATTAGCCGATCCATAACTAAAATATTGTTTCAACTAGCGCAGTTATTTTATGCGATCGTTTGACACAAAACTAAAGATATTACTATAATTCTCTTCCAGTCGTAGTTTTTATATGCTTTATTACGAATGACAGGAATCACACAAGAATAATAATGGGAAATAGGATCTGGGTGTTCTCTGAAAATTCATGTAAAATTCATGTATAAAGAACACCCAATCTTGTTTTCAGCAGTGGTTAAGATGTGTTGCCTTCAGATTTTCGGACTCCCCATATCCCATGTGTGTGATACTTTTCGCATTAAGCTGGGGTAATCTAATTTTTGTCTGTAATTTTGGATTTTTTCTGAAAGCTGGTTTCAGATAGAAACAGAGAGAGAGAGAGAGAGAGAGAGAGAGGGGGGGGGAGAGAGAGAAAGAGAAAAAGAGAGAAAGCTTGAGGGAGAAAGAGGGAGGGTGGAAAGCAAGAGATAGCGGGAGGAAGGTGCTTAGAGACAAAATAACAGATAAATAAATAGCTTGAGAAAGGGAGAGGGAAAGACAGACAGGTTGATACCTGAAATCTAAAACCAGTTTAACAAAATTTAATACGACGTTGTTTTTTGTGCTTTTTTTTATTCTAACAAATTTTGCTGGTTTGTCACACTAAAAGCAAGACAAAAGTAGACAGACCTTGTACAAAAGTAATGGCAAAGACCCCGAAATAAGCAAACAAATACGATACATATATAAATAAAGTCAATACTAAACTATAACAGGCAAAGAGAAATGGGAGAACATGCTTTCTGCGTTTTTACTCTTCTATCTTGTGCACATACAAAAGGTGTGAATTGATTAGTTTTCATCTTCTTTGCCATGGTGCTTGTCTGTTTTCTTGCTTGTCTGTCCATCTACCTGCCTGGTTGTTTCTCTCGCTTGCTCTCTCTAACCGAATCTTCCTTTCTCTCCCTCTCTCTCTTTCTCTCTCTCTCTCTCTCTCTCTCTCTCTCTCTCTTACTGCACTGAACAATATTTACTAGATTCTGACTGCACGAAACAAAAATCTATTTCCAACTTAGATCACTGCCAATACAGAACTTAAAACCGAAATTAATCATTTAACCGAACGAGCTTCTTTTTTAACATTGAACTTCCCAACGTCTAGGGTACTCAATACAAAGAAAAGGTAGGTTTAGACTCTGGACATAGGATAAAATGTTAGATGCCACAGTTGGACGTTTAATTAAATCTACGTCCTCTTGTCCATGTTAACGCTGATCTGTGTTTTTTGTTTGTTTGTTTGTTGTTCTTTATGTTTTGTTGTTCTTTTTGTTGTTGTTGTTGTTGTTGTAGTTGTTGTTGTTGTTGTTGTTGTTGTTGTTCTTTTTGTTGTTGTTGTTGTTGTTGTAGTTGTTGTTATTTTTGCGGTTTATTTTTTGGAGGGGAAGGGTGATGATGTCTATTATCTAGATTTGTCCCTGTAATATAAAAACTCATATTGAGGCTCAAATCCAAAACAGTGTACTTTATTAGTTTGAGTGATACAAGAAAGAAATAAACGTAAAATTTAATAGAATCCCTTCCCTTGCTTAAGTTAAACAACAAGATTGGGAAAAATAGCTTATTTTACTACTGTGTTTTCTACAGTTTTAAAAGTTAGTGTAAAAAATGAAATATACTCAGTACTTATTAGAACACTTTTCCGTGCTTAAGTTAAACAACAGGTGGAAAAAACGCGTGCTTCTTTCTACTGCGTTTTGAGTAAAACTATGTGTTAGAGAAATATTATTGTTATAACATAATTTTTAACTACTCTGGATACTTTTAACACGTCTAAAATATTTTAGAAAGTAAAAGTTAAAACTAATTTTTCCTCAAGATCGTTTTTTTTTTAAGGATTTGCATTAAAAACAATTAATTGACTGAGTTTGAAGCTTTTACTACCAGTTGTTTAGTGTCATTTTCTCCTGATCTCTCTTTCTTTAACTTAAAAAATATATATCACGAAGCTTGCGGTTTTCATTTCACTTAAGGCTTGTAGTTGACTGCATAAAGTCTAGCAAATGTAGTTGCTTTTTTAGTCATTTTAGTTAGAAATTTTATTTAAGTGTTTTGTGAGTGCATTGCTTAACTCCATTAGACGATCCATAACTAAAATATTGTTTCACCTAGCGCAGTTATTTCATGCGATCGTTTGACACAAAACTAAAGATATTACTATATCCCTCTTCCAGTCGTACTTTTAATATGCTTTATTACGAATGACAGGAATCACACAAGAATAATAATGGGAAATAGGATCGGGGTGTTCTCTGAAAACTCATGTAAAATTCATGTATAAAGAACATCCAATCTTGTTTTCAGCAGTGGTTAAGATGTGATGCCGTCAGATTTTCGGACTCCCCATATCCCATATGTGTGATACTTTTCGCATTAAGCTGGAGTAATCTAATTTTTGTCTGTAATTTTGGATTTTTTCTTAAAGCTGGTTTTAGACAGAAACAGAGGGAGAGAGAGAGAGAGAGAGAGAGAGAGAGAGAGAGAGAGAGAGAGAGAGAGAGAGAGAGAGAGAGAAAGAGAGAAAGCTTGAGGGAGAAATAGGGAGGGTGGAAAGCAAGAGATAGCGGGAGGAAGGTGCTAAGAGACAAAATAACAGATAAATAAATAGCTTGAGAAAGGGAGAGGGAAAGACAGACAGGTTGATACCTGAAGTTCAAAGTACATTTCTCTGATTACTTGTAAAGAAATGTATCCGTGATAGGAAAGATATAAATAAAAGATGTCTAAGAGTGCATTCATGATCATTAACATCTTTTGCAGTATCTACTATAAAGTTTTTTTTTTTTTTTTTTTTGTTTTTTTTTAATCACTCTTCGTGAAAAAGCATTTTTTCCATACTTCATTCTAAAATCCTTTCTGAACGAAGATACAGTGAAACCTTATATGTTTACATCGTATTAACATCTGAAATCAACGTAAAAAGAGTGATAGTAATAGATAAATTTGTTTTTTAGTCATCGGTAGTAAGTACTAAATGTTGCTATAACTTTTGTAATTTTATCGGACTGAGGGTAGTTAAGAGAGAGAGAGAGAGAGAGAGAGAGAGAGAGAGAGAGAGAGAGAGAGAGAGAGAGAGAGAGAGAGAGAGAGAGTAAAACTACCAATATAAAAGGATTGCGATTCTTCGTGCATTTCTTTTTATTTTGTCATTGTTATACCTCATGTTGTCTTTATTATTATTACTACCGTTATTGTTCTTGTTGTTGTTGTTTTTATTGCTGTTTTTGTTGTTTTTATTGTTATGATTTCGTTTTTGTTTTGTTGCTCTAGCTGTCGTCTATTTAACCGACATTATATGTACTAAATTTTGTTACTTGTCTTTACGGGATTCTGCTGATTGTGTTGATACCACTATGATTCAATGCCAATTTAAAGTCACATTCCTTTAACTTAAAATGTGAAGAAAAACAGCATACGTGCTCTTGGTCGATGAAGTTATCATTCTGTTTGATGAAAATTCCTTTAAATTTGATTTTTTTCAATTAAATAAGAAATGTGTTAGAGTTTAGTCCTACGAACTATTCTTATAACAATTATGTATGGATGATATTTTTATAGATCAAAGGTAAATCTATTTTAAACTCTATAACATTTAAAAAAAAATTTCCTTCTTTTACATCACCAGATAAAAAAAAATACGATTAAGTTAAAAGTTAACACTTGATATGTTTAACAGCCTCTTTACCTTATCAAATACCGACAATAAAATCATGATCTCTTGGCGGCTTCCATACCAGAGATTAGATATCTATGAAACTAAAAAAATATTGACAAAAATGTTCAGGGAAATTTTTAAAATATTCTTCTTCATTTGAGAAATAAATGCCACGATGTATCAGACTCGTTGCCTTGCTAAGAAGATTAACTAAAGACATGTGAGGCACAATTGGAATCAGATACGAGAAATCACATTTTTATTAAGCGTACATTCATGCCTACTTCTGGTGTTAATTAAGAAATTAATGCACATTAAACAAAAAGAAAATGCATTACAAGACAAAATGTAAACAAACTTGAAAGATAGAAACATAGATGATGAACACGCCTCGTTCATGTGTTTTGTCTACCTTACGCTATTTTTTTTCTGACCAAATATCTATCTACAAGATATAAAAAGAAACACATGTTAAGCGGCTTGAAATGTTGCTCTTGTGCTAGTACCTTTTTTCTAATCTGCACACCTTCCATTTAAAACTAATAACAAATTAATGTCAAAGTTTTTACCTCTTCTATTTTTTTTTAAATTCCCCAAAAGAGTGTACACATAACACATAGGCCTAAATCATGCGATGGGAAACGGTTAAACTGACACCGAACCAACAAGTAGGGGACGTATATTATTGTAAGAGTGGGGGCTTGAACCATAGCCCTCCTGCGTCGGAAGTAGACGTTTTAACCCACAGCTATAACACCCTTATTCGTTCTCATGAAAACGTGTTTTACAGCTGTAGTCACACTGTTGAAAACGTGCAACAATTTTCAACATTTTGTCGCACTTCCATGATGTAATTGATAAATATAACCAATATTAAGTGGTCGTACCCAGTAGGCTACACTAATGTGCGAAATATGTTATGACCGAAGCTGCCAAAAAAAGGCAGGCAAAATCACCGACGTAGACAAAAATGTAAACTTCGAGTTTCAAGTGAAATATTCCATTAAAATAGTAAGCGAAGTTTAAACATTTGTCATCATTGCAGAGTATGCTGAATAGGCTAGACAAAATATAATCTCTGAGTATCAATCTGAATTAGCTGTCGTTATGTTTTATTAGAGATAGATCACTGTAACCCTTATAACGCTAAAATAACTTGTGTACGATCATATCGCTGACTTGAGCTGTTCCTAAGGGCTCTACAGAGAGAAACCGTATATAATTATCAGCGTGTAGGTGACATATCTGTTCTGTTGCAGAACACCTGATGTACACATAGCTGACCATTTTCTGTGGTGTTTGATCGCCAATAACGGAAAAACAGTGATTATGCGCATACAAATGTACACATTTATACACACTAGCAAAGAGACATATCACTTAACCAAAAACAAACGAAAAAAACAACAACATGCCTTTAAAAATACTACACAAAATGATATGCTGCTCGAGGGACCCATTGAGTTTCGATCGCTGATTTCAAAATTCAAATCATATTTTTTCATCGATGCTTTATTGATGAGAAAATGGTCGGTAAACATTTGACCAGTCCATACATAATGAGTTCACTCACTCAATTATCGGCGTGTAGGTGACATAACTCTTCTGTCGCGGAACATCTGATGTATGTACACATAGCTGACCATTTTCTGTGGTGTTTGATCGCCAATAACGGAAAAACACTGATTCTGCGCATACAAATGTACACATTTATACACACTAGCAAAGAGACATGTCACTCCACCAAGAAAAGAAAAAAAAGCCTTTAAAAATAGTTTACAAAAGGATATTCCGCTCGAGAGACCCATTGAATTTCGAACGCTGATTTCAAAATTCAAATGAGATTTTTTCATCAATGCTTCATTGACGAGAAAATGGTCGTTAAACATTTGACCAGTCCATACATAATGAGTTCACTCACTCAATTATCGGCGAGCAGGTGACAAAACTCTTCTGTCGCAGAACATCTGATGTATGTACACATAGCTGACCATTTTCTGTGGTGTTTGATCGCCAATAACGGAAAAAAACACTGATTCTGTGTATACAAATGTACACATTTATACACACTAGCAAAGAGACATATCACCTTCACCAAAAACAAACGAAAAAAACAACATGCCTTTAAAAAATACTTCACAAAATGATATACTGCTCGAGAGACCCATTGAAGTTCAAACGCTGATTTCAAAATTCAAATCAGATTTTTTCATCGATGCTTCATTGATGAGAAAATGGTCGGTAAACATTTGACCAGTCCATACATAATGAGTTCACTCACTCAATTATTGGCGTGTAGGTGACATAACTTTTCTGTCGCAGAACATCTGATGTATTGACACATAGCTGACCATTTTCTGTGATGTTTGATCGCCAATAACGGAAAAAACAGTGATTCTGCGCATACAAATATACACATTTATACACACTAGCAAGTAGACATATCACTCCATTAAGGAAAGAAAAAAATGCCTTTAAAAATACTTCAGAAAATGATATGCTGCTCGAGGGACCCATTGAATTTGAACGCTGATTTCAAAATTCAAATCAGAATTTTTCATCGATGCTTTATTGATGAGAAAATGGTCGGTAAACATTAGACCAGTCCATACATAATGAGTTCACTCACTCAATTATCGGAGTGTAGGTGACATAACTCTTCTGTCGCAGAACATCTGATGTATGTACACATAGCTGCGCATTTTCTGTGGTGTTTGATTGCCAATAACGGAAAAAAACAGTGATTCTGCGCATACAAATGTACACATATATACACACTAGCAAGGAGACATGACACTCCACAAAGAAAAGAAAAACAAAACATGCATGTAGTTTACAAAATGAAATTCTGGTCGAGAGACCTATTGAATTTCGAACGCTGATTTCAAAATTCAAATCAGATTTTTTCATCGATGCTTTATTGATGAGAAAATGGTCGGTAAACATTTGACCAGTCCATATATAATGAGTGAGTTCACTTACTCATTATGTATGGAGGCGAAGACGGTCGCGTGACCGCCGAATCGGCGATTAGGAAGATTTTAATTTAAAAGTAAGGATATCCAAAAAGACTTGCCTAGAGTGCATATCAGCGCAGAGACTAAGTGGCTACCTGAATGTTTGTAAAAATCTCATAATGAAACTGATTCCTATAACTTACGGTTCCTAAGGTTTCGGTGACATAAATCTGTCGCCTTTATGAACGCAGGCTAAGAACGCCTAAGTTAAAACTAATACAAATAATTATTATATAATACCGGATTAATGTCTGTCTACGCGTAGATCGCATAAAAATAAATAATGAAAGTCAGTGGCGTCATGTGTTTTATTAACCTAGTTTTTGAAACGTGTGTCACAGGAGGAAGTAAAAAATGTTAATTATTAAGCCGTATCGGCGTCATGGCTTCGTCTACCTTTTTTCCAACGATAAAAAAATTCAACGTAAATAAGAACAGTACAAAAATGAGGTTGGTTAATTGGTTGGTTGGGTTGGTTTAACGTCGCTGGCTGGTTGGGTTGGTTTAACGTCCAACAGCAGCACTCTATAGGCTATATTGTGGACGGGCCCCAAGATGGACGTCTGACAATTTTATGTGCTGCCACACACGAGACAGGGCGGGGATACCATGACTCCTGTCTCAGCCAGTCACATTATACTGACACCGACCCAACCAGTAGGGAACGCAAAAGCCAGGATTCGAACTCAGGACCTTTTGCGTCGGAAGCCGATGTTCTACCCCTGGACCACCGCGCCCCCCCCCCTTTTTTTTTACATGATATGGATTATAAATGCCAGTGATATTCCATTTATAGACTAGATAGGCTTAGCCATGAGACAGACAGGAAGCGAGGGCCAGTGGAGACAAGACACACACTCCCAGCATTTAAACATAAGCCTCGGTTTAATTTGATTAATTATTTATTTTAAGTTAGAGGAATCATAATTAATGAGAGCACAGCGATGTGAGTGGTGTTAGCTTCTATTGAGTCTTAGACATTGTATTTTCACTTGTTTAGATTTACAGTAAATTTATTAAAGTTATTGTAAAACTCTCATGGGAGCTAGATGACAGAGTCTACAGAGAAGAATACCCCCCCCCCCCCCCCCTCTTCCCATTATCGCAAATAAACATATTATAATTATAAAATATAAATCCTTCGTTGTGATCAGAAAGTTTATAGTCACAGACATGTTTCGTTATTACCATTTGGCCAATGCTTATAATTTATGAATATTTTATTAATTTTTTAGCTGTTTGCACCGAACAGGTTCTTATTAGTTCTTGCCTACGGCTTTGAGAAAACATTTTTGTATGTTGCGGTATGTTAAATGTTCTTACAAGTAGAATAGCTGTGTATAAGAGAAAACCCCTGTCTATAGAGTACACGTATTTTTGTAGGTTGTTGATTTTGATTTCACCCCCTTGCTGTTTACTTTTTTGGTTTGCAATAGGAAATACATTTTTGTCTTTGTATTATAAAAAAACGCGATTTTTTCATGGGAGAAATGAATAAATAAATAAGTAAATAAGGAGAGAGAGAGAGAGAGAAAGAGAGATAGAGACAGAGGGAGAAGCGGCTTGCCCGGAGATTGGGACATCGGCTCCGTAAAGCACCACGGCTCTCTCTGTCTTTCTCTGTCTCTCTCTCTCTCTCTCTCTCTCTCTCTCTCTCTCTCTCTCTCTCTCCCTCTCTCTTTATATATAGTCACTGCTCCACCGTTGAGTTTACGAGTTGAAAAAGGTCATCCGGTGGCTAGTGTAATGTCCAAGGTGACCTATTGACTCCACCAAGCCAACTTAACGACCTCCAACAGCTAGCTACATGGACAGAACGTTTGGGAGGTACAGGGCCATTTCGTGCATCCCCAGACACTTAGAACAGGATCCAGGGTCCTAGCAAAATTACACGATAAATTATTCAACGGGTGCTTGTCTCAGGTCTGGACGCCAGATCAAGCGTTGTCACCAGTTAAATCCTTGGGAGGACATGAACAGCTGAGAATCAGAAATTAGTCTGTAATTGCTGTTTTGGGGATAAGGTGTGGGGCTAGCTAGAGGAAGGTGAAGAACGAACAGAAAGATAGATAGATAGAGAAGAGAGACAAAAAGAGAGCATTTGGAAAGATATAGATTAAAATAAATAGTCGAATGACATAGATAAAGACGAAGAGATACAAAATAGCCAATTCACTTATGGATAGATAGAGAAAGAGAGAAAGAGAGAGAGAGAGAGAGAGAGAGAGAGAGAGAGAGAGAGAGAAAGAAAGAGGTTGTGTACTTAGGGAGATATAGATGGAGACAGAGACGGCAAATGGAGAAAGGAGATGGAAAGAGAAAAAAGAGAGACAACGACAACGAAGTAAACAAAGAGAGATATATAATTGTACAGAGATAGAGAAATAGAGAAAGAGAGAGAGAGAGAGAGAGAGAGAGAGAGAGAGAGAGAGAGAGAGAGAGAGAGAGAGAGAGAGAGATAAACGAGTTCCAAAAATTGCAAGGGGCACTTTAGAGTTATTTAATTATAATCTCCCTCCATATCATTACCACTAAAGAAAACCAAGACATAACACTTTACGATGCCGTGAAATCAACATCTTAATTCTGTGTAATGTTAATGGAATTGGTTGTTTCACAGTGCAGGGAACACTATTGCAATTTTAGTTTCTGTATACACGAAATAAAACCAATTATCTAGTTTTGAATAATGCACTTGCCTTTTTTCATTTTATGTGGATCTGGAGTTGATGTCGATTGAAGTTTATAGTATAGAGGATTAGAAATTCAATAAAAAGAGTGAATTACTGGATAGGGTGGCAGTTAATACTCAACACTCTTGTACAGCCATTTTCTCCTCTAGTCACATTATCTTAATCCTAATTTGTATCCCCATTCGTACTTTAGCTTGGTCCAAACCATGTCAATGACCGTAAGGTGTGCAGTAGTGGTAGCTTGCGTCTCGTAGTAAAACATCTTAGTGCATATTCTTACAATGGATCGAGTTTAGTTGAGTTGGTTTAACGCCCACCGTCAGCATTTTATAGAATATAATTATTGTGTACGGGCTACACTACTGATGCCTGACAAGTTTATGTGCTGCCACACACGAGATCAGGACTCCTGACTCAGCCGGTCACTTTAATACTTACACAGATCCAACCAGTAGGAGACTAAGTCGCCAGAGCGGGACTGGAACCACGGACCTCCTGCGTAGAAAGCTGGTGTTCTATCCCAAGGCTTCTGCGCCCCCTCCACCCCCCTATTTTTATGATGAGTTGTAAGCTTCGTCGACTTTGTACTTACAGACCAATGTTTCCACATAGCTGTATCTGTTAACCTTTTAAACATTCCTTTAGTGTGGTCAGTACATGAAAATCATGGTGGTGGAACTTTGATTTTTATAGCGAATGAAAGTGACTTTTCAACACTGGATTGAAAAGATTTTAAGGACAAGACAAAATAAAAACCGTCTAACGTTATGTATCATTGCACTAGAAGGTTAAGTGTCTGCAATTCTACAGTTTCCGTTCATTGACAACCAAGAACTACAGAACTAGAAAGTTAACTAAATGATTACAAAGACATTTTATTGGCTGGATTCGAGTTTGGCGCTTTTAGCAGGTGCAAAAGAGAGAGAGAGAGGCAGGGAGAGAGAGTGAGAGAAATAGAGAGAAATAGAGAGAGATGAAAAGAGAGAGATGAAGAAAGAAAGAGAAAAAGAGAAAGAAAGAGAGAACGAGAAAGAAAGAGAGGCCGGGGAATAGAGAGAGAGAGAGAGAGAGAGAGATAGGAAGAGAAAGAGAGAGAAAGAGGGAAGAAAAGGGAGAGAAAAACATACATAGAAACATAGAGAATGAGTGAGTGACGGAGACAGAAATAGCTAGACAGAATAGAAATAAAAAGAAACTTATGAATAGTAACAACTCGAATAAGACTTGAAGATTTGGAAATAATTATTAACTTGATATGAGTTTGTATGGAAATAAGACTTGAAGATTTGGAAATAATTATTACCTTGATATGAGTTTGTATGGACTGTTTAGAAATATGATCGATAGTGGTGGGCTGTGGTAGATTTGACAGGACTACTGGAGGCTGTGATATTCTTAGGTGGCCGGTGGAAAACTAAGATTGGCCCCCAAAAGGCTGCCTATGAACAGAATGGGCAAAGGTGAATCTCTAATGTAAATGCAAATGTTTGTCTACGTCATTGACTTTGCCTGCTATTTAGGGACACATCGGCTCTACTATAATACTGAATCAGTTAATGGAGACTTGGGTATTTCTAAACTTGTGATGTGGTGTGGACATCTGCAAAAGAATCTGATGGGCAGCATTAGGGGGGAGCGGTGGTCCAGGGGAAGAACATCGGCTTTCGACGCAAAAGGTCCCGAGAAGATAGAGAAAGAGAGAGAGAGAGAGAAAGAGAGAAAGAGTGAGAGAGAGAGAGAGAGAGAAAGAGAGAGAAAGAAAGAGGTTGTGTACTTAGGGAGATATAGATGGAGACAGAGACGGCAAATGGAGAAAGGAGGTGGAAAGAGAAAAAGAGAATGACAGAGAGAAATAAGGAAAGAAAGAGAGATATATAATTGTACAGAGATAGAGAGAGCGAGAAAGAAAGAAAGAGAGAGAAAGAGAGAGAGAAAGAGAGAGAAAGAGAGAGAGAGAGAGAGAGAGAGAGAGAGAGAGAGAGAGAGAGAGAGAGAGAGAGAGAGAGAGAGATAAACGAGTTCCAAAAATTGCAAGGGGCACTTTAGAGTTATTTAATTATAATCTCCCTCCATATCTTTACCACTAAAGAAAACCAAGACATAACACTTTACGATGCCGTGAAATCAACATCTTAATTCTGTGTAATGTTAATGGAATTGGTTGTTTCACAGTGCAGGGAACACTATTGCAATTTTAGTTTCTGTATACACGAAATAAAACCAATTATCTAGTTTTGAATAATGCACTTGTCTTTTTTCGTTAAGCCCTTTATGTGGATCTGGGGTTGATGTCGATTAAAGTTTATAGTATAGATTATAAGAAACTCAATAAAAAGAGCGAATTACTGGATAGGGTGGCAGTTAATCCTCAACACTCTTGTATGGCCATTTTCTCCACTACTCACATTATCTTAATCCTAAGTTGTATCCCCATTCGTAATTTAGCCTAGTCCAAACCATGTCAATGACCTTAAGGAGAACGTAGTAGTAGCTTGCTTCTTGTAGTAAGACTTCTTAGAGCAAATTATTACAATGGATTAAGTTTAGTTGAGTTGGTTTAATGCTCACCGTCAGCACTTTATAGACTGTATTGTGCATGGGTCCAAATACTGACGCCTGACAAGTTTATGTACAGCCACACTGGAAACAGGGCGGGGAGACTAGGACTCGTGTCTCAACGGGTCACCTTATACTGACACATTATTAAACAACCAGTAGGGGACGAAATCGCCAGAGCGGGACTTGAACCACGGACCTCCTGCGTAGAAAGCTGGTGTTCTATCCCAAGGCTTCTGCGCTCTCTCCCCCCTATTTTTATAAGTTGTAAGCTTCGTCGACTTTGCACTTACAGACCAACGTTTCCAACTGGACCTATCTTTTAGACTTTTAAACTTTACTTGAATATGGTCAGTAAATAAAAATCATGGTGGTGGAAATGACTTTCATTTGTTTAGTTCGTTCATAGTTTATGATAGGCCGTGATAAGCAAGAACTGGCTGTCGCACGTAATGGGAAGTTGTGATTGTGTGACACAGGGTATTATGGGCTTTGAGGAACAGTTCAATAGTCATAGATCCAATCTTTTTAGGAGGTGAACAGCTTCAAATTCTATAATTGTTGCAAACTTGAATTTGGAATCCTAATCCGTTTACGCTAAAAAAGAATTTCCATTTTTAGAAAACTAAACAGAACTATTATTTTAATGATGTGTGTTTGTTTGTTCGCTGTCTCCTTTTAAATTTTTTAAATTTTGAAGTTGACATATCTGAGAAATTGATCTCAAATTTTAATTTTCGTTATTAATAACTCTTTAATTAAATTACGACTACTTTAAGCAACTTTCTTGGACTATTGCAGACTTCAAGGATTTCTGAAACCATAAGAAAATTTGAGCTGATACCTTACACATCCAGGTTTGGAATAGCGATGTTTGTTGAAACCTAGATAGAATCTCTCCATAATTATTCGAACGTGATGAAGAAAAGACTCCATACGCACTTTAGAAACCTGAATGTTTACAAATAAATGTAGGGGAAAGGCTAGCTTTTCACAATGGATTTACCGTTTATAATTATTCTCAAGATACCACGTCAAAATATCGGTGTTAGGAATGTTGTCCCGCAAAGAGGTGGCTTTTTTTTAAGATAATCAAATAATGTTTAGTTTAAGCAGTAAGATTTTCATGTTAGTCAACCTTGTTCTGCAACATAAGGCTGAATGTTTTAATATTCTTCGGCAGACAAAGCCTTGTGTTTTGTTAATTTTAGCATTACTTAATTATGTTATGTAATGTTTCGCCTCAAGGAACAAACAGAAATCCGTTGAGTATAAATATTAAATTCCTGATAGAGAAGGAGAGTGAAATAAGATAGAGAGGAGAGAGAGAGAGAGAGAGAGAGAGAGAGAGAGAGAGAGAGAGAGAGAGAGAGAGAGAGAGAGAGAGAGAGAGAGAGAGAGAGAAGAGAGAGAGAGAGAGAGAGAGAGAGAGAGAGAGAGAGAGAGAGAGAGAGAGAGAATCCCAGACTTCTATTTGCCCAGTATTTTTTTTAAATGGTATAAGTAGGATTTGCCTTTGTAACCTTCGGAATTTTGTCAAACCCTTCTGATGATTTACACCCTTCAAAATAATGTGTTTCCTCTCATTGCGCACCATCGACCCTCTCTCTCTCTCTCTCTCTCTCTCTCTCTCTCTCTCTCTCTCTCTCTCTCTCTCTCTCTCTCTCTCTCTCTCTCTCTCTCTCTCTCTCTCTCTCTCTCTCTCTCTCTCTCTCTCTCTCTCTCTTTGCTTCTCCTAACAACTAGGGGCAAGAGGCGGGGGAGGAAAGCTTATGTTTCATCCTCAGAAAAAGACATAACTTCAGTTTTAAGCTTATAGATAAACCCATTAACTCAATGGAGTTCTTTTCCTTTTAGCTGTTGTTTCAATTTGAGTAAGAGAGATTAGATTTGTCAACAATGTGATTAATTTCCTCACAAAATGATACACACACTTTTTCACACCCATCAATTCTTATGAACGGTGGCAAGCTTTATAAATTACATTTAACATTTAAAAGTACAATCTATCACAACCTTTATAAAATGCTAGATGTCCAATAAATTTGAGACTTAAATCCCATTTCACTGCCAATTTTATTTTTGAAAGGCTGTAGGTCAAGACAACTTGCCCTGAATCTGTCCATAATATCTCTATTTTTAATAACTTAAACACTTTTTATGATAAAATGTTTCAGGAGACATTATGTCCAATCAGCAGTGTGATTAATGATTTTAAAAGTTTACAGTCCCCATAATAATAATTTGGAATGTATACTTGTGCAATGAAGAGAGAGAGAGAGAGAGAGAGAGAGAGAGAGAGAGAGAGAGAGAGAGAGAGAGAGAGAGAGAGAGAGAGAGAGAGACAGACAGACAGACAGACAGACAGACAGACAGACAGACAGACAGACAGACAGACAGACAGACAGACAGACAGACAGACAGACAGACAGACAGACAGACAGACACACAAACAGACAGACAGACGGACAAAATAATGATGTCTCGTAAAATAACTAAGGCAAGTTAGCTTAAAAATTCATTTTTTTTGTTTACTGACCGCCTTAACCTGTAGGAGACGATTTCAGACAACTACTAGTTTGATCAATCGTGGGTTTCGAACCAGGCACCTCCCTGTTTAGAGACCAACGCTCTACCACCTGAGCCTGTTCGCTCCCCTGAGACTTTATGTACTAACATACGCTTGTTGTTTTTTCAATGTGTAATTGTAGTGTGAAGGAGATATTTTTCTAAGAAATTTTAATACGGAGCTTCTATGTATAATAATTACATCCAGTTATGATTGTAGTTGTCGTTATATTTTGTTCTTCCGGCATAATGAATGTTTTATTTATCTATCGGCCCCCCCCCCCTTTCCACCATCATACTGGCACCGACCAAACTAATAGGAACTCAATGCCGAGAATAACATTTCCCGGTTCTTAACAAAGCAACATTGATTGAATGTATTGATTTGAAAATTCATTTAGCTTCATTTAATGTGTGGATTACTCTTACCGACTTTTTTTGCTGAGAGCTGTTTCGTAAAATTTGTCCGCATTGGTTGATTTAGTGGTATTTTAATTATTTTTTTACATATTTATTGACACAAGGATAGCTTGCGTGAATGGTTCATGGAATAGCTAGCAAGGTTAGGTTCTGGTAGCTTCTATTTGGTTATAAGACTGATGGATTGTTTAAAAGATTCACCACCCAATTGATAATGAAAAATGAAAATACAATAAAAGTGAAGTTTATTTTCCTTCAATCTCGTGTGATTTCAAAGCTCTTTTTGGACTCAACTGGATCATATCTGGTTCTTTTACCATGCGTTTGAAGCATGCTTGGTGTAACAAAACAAAACAAAACAAAAAAACGACGGTGAATGAAGAATACAACATAAATGTGTGTAAGTAGTCGATAAGACCAATAATTTAGTTTAAAAAGCCATTTAGAAATAAAAGCAACTGCAGCTTAAAAAAGGCGTAGAATTTAGATCAAAGGAGTATTATGCTAATTTGTTATCAGAAAAGGAAAGATTTATTACCTTAAAATAATATTTTTATTTTCTTTAAGTTAATTTAACTTAAGCCTCCAAATCGACGCATCTAGTTTTAGCCTGTGCAGATAAAAACACTGAAGCATCAAAGACTTTAAACTTTCTTTTCGTGCATAAAATGGAATTCTGAATTGTGATAGCATAAATCATGATCACTCAGATTACTGGTGTATGTGTGTTTTTTTTAATGACGGTTTTACAACCAACTGTATCTGTGCATCACATAGTTTTACAAGAGACTATAGGTTGAGTAATACGCTTCACAAAAATAGCCCCTCAATGCTAATGATGCGGGCAGCTAGCGTTACGCATGCTCACTGTGTCTCTTTGATCAATCTTCTGATATACTTTCTTACTAAGAATTAAAGTAGGAAGCAATTGCCTTATTTACCAACCGATCCATTTACACAAACCCCTCCCCGTGAAACCTCTCACTTTTTCACACTCTATGATTTTACGCTATGTTGGTGAAATTTTTTAAACATTATTTTTAGAATAATTAGATATATATTGCCGAACGAGATAGGATCAAAGCAGCAACTTTTTGCCGAATGTGCATGGAACGATTCAATGCACATAATATTATGTTTAATAACATAAAACATAATTATAGTTGTTACTAGAATAATTGAATAAAAGGGGAATTCCCTTTTTACATGAATTTTTGTTTCGGTCCTGAGCGTTAATTGGCAATCCATAATCGAGATGCATTTACTTTAATCATGCAGTAATATGAAAAAAAAAATGAAGATATCGTGGAAAAAATGTGAATCCTATCAATAGATTAATATTTTACATTTAATTATTACCCTCACGCTGTTATCTATATCTAGTTTTGCAGAGCTGCGTGTTTATGGCTTGTGAATTGTATGTTAAAGAGAGGTGCTTAGTGGCTCAATGTGAGACCGCAATATCTCTATTAAGGAGGTCCGTGGTTCGATTCACGATTGAACATAGCTGGTTATATATATATATATATATCTATGTAATGTGAACGACTGAAGAATGTGAAGATCTTGGTATACCCACTCTGCTTTGTAAGGAAGTACGTAGGATTGTGAGACCTCATTCTTAGAGCCCGTAAGTGATACAGCCTGGAATCTGGTATATTCGATTGTTTGTTTTGTTGCTTAATGTCCAATATATTAAGCACTGTACAGGCTATATTGTGGACAGGTTCAATGAGATTGTGTGACAATTTTATGGGCAGCCTCACACGAGACAATTCGGAGAGACCTGGATTCGGTCTCAGCCAATCAAATTAAACTGATACTGACCCAACCAGTAGGGGAAGGAATCGGATAAACCCATTCTTGACTGATCGTAGATTTCGAACCGAGTTCCTCCCGGTTTTGAAATCAACATCCTAACATTTGAGCCATCCTGTTATATGACAATGGGAGTTCAGGAACCAACACATCTAATAAAACCAAATTCTTGCACTTGGTCTATTTTTTGTTTACCTATGACTCTCGTGATAGTCTGTTTTTTTTTCTATGAGATAACGTTTTAATTTTAGTTCATTAATTTTTGTTCACTTATGGTTGCATACTATTACACAGCTTTACAGTGTTGCATTTTAAATCATTTTTATTGTATTATTTCTGACGAATATGTGCTGCATACTATTCACGTCAGCATTTCTTCTTATGTATAAATTATTGTTTGGTTAAGATTTAACTTTTAAATATTAATGCGTATTTAGTGTATCCCCTGTAAAGCGCTTTGAGATTTTTAAAAATATTCTGAAAATGGAAAGCGCTAAATAAATGTAAGTTATTATTATATTATTATTATTATTTGTCGACGACATTGAAGCTAAAATTGTTTTACCTGTACAGTCAGATTACCAATTAATGTTATTCATTTTTAGGAATGGCAAGTTGTTCTGAGACCCATTTGTAGTGTAAAAAGTTTTGAATAAATATTGAATCAAATTGATCTTTGAAAAGCCGGTTTTCAGATGCAATTCCAAATACTTAGGGGGCGAACTGGCGCAACTAGCTGAGCGTTGTTCTCACAACCGGAAGATTTCCGGTTCGAATCTCACGATCAATAAAAATAAATATTTGTCTTATTTCCTCTCCTATTGGTTGGGTCGGTACCAAGGCTACCCAAAATATCAGGCACAGTCTCCGAAATTGACTGAAGTGATCACATTTTACACAAAAAGGGAAGTGGTCATCTATTCATTTTGAATTTGTATCACATTTAGGGTAGAATAAAACTCAGTGAGTATTTTTGTTTGGCTTAAAAGCCTAGAAGATTAAGAATGCCAACTGTCCTGCATGTATCTAATATAATTATTAGTGATAAGCGTTCACTTCGGTTCTAAATGCAGAGTTAGGGTTAGATAGATAGATAGATAGACAGATAGATAGATAGATAGATAGGTAGGTAGGTAGTTAGATAGATAGATAGATAGATAGATAGATAGATATGTAGGTAGGTAGGTATATAGGTAGATAGGTAGGTAGGTAGATAGATAGATTGATAGGTAGATATATAGATAGATAGATAGATAGATAGATAGATAGATATGATTAATTTTATTAAAGAGAGAGAGA
>RQTK01000306.1:461105-471485 GCA_003991915.1 Elysia chlorotica
ACAAAAGTTCATCGTTTATGACTATGAAAAACACACGCAAGAATTAGCGGAAACAAAAACAAATTAATAATTATAACGGCACATAATGAAAAGGTATTAGTGAAAAAATAGCATAAAAATATAAAAATCATAAAAGCAATTAAGTATAAAACAACAGGAATTTAACCTTTCCTAGCAATAAGTCTCACCTTTGTCCAGTTTCCTGGTTTAATTAGTCCAGACATTTTCTGTCATACAGCAAGTTATCTGATATATAATTAAAAGCTATTGTGTTTGCCATTTAAATTATACCATTCCCAACCAACATTGAGATAGAAACCTATCGGAATTATATATCATGGTGTTTTCACATTGACCTGGGGCAACACGCTAAATCTGGACAACATAGAAAATAACAATTATTGCCTTGAATGTTAAGACACACGATATCTATTGATCGAAAGTAATTAATTAATTTATTTATTATTTGGTCCAGTTTCATTCTCATAGAGCATTCCTCGTGTTTCATACATAGAGAGATTTAATTAGCGTTCACCGAAATCGTGATTATCACAGAATGTTATTTTTTTTTTCTTCTTGATCAAAATGTTGAGAGGTGAAAGCTGAGAACGAAATGTGAATATAACATTCTAAAAAAATGGAAACTAATTAAAAGCCATAGGGGAAACAAAGATCGCAAACTTTAGCGTGAGAAGTATATAATATATTGTCATTGTATCCGCTTCATGATATTAACGGTGTTTTATCATAGATATTACAATATGATAAAAAGAGATTTCTCAAATTAATAAGGGGGAAAAACTGACTCTAGTGGCAGAGCGTTGGTCTCTAGATCGGGAGGTAAGCTGTTCAAATCCCACGTTCGGCAAACATGTATTGGTCCAGTTTTGTCCCCTGTAACTGGTTGGGTTGGTGTCAGTGTATTTTGACCAGGTGATACAGGAAGCCCTGGTCTCCACGCTTTGTCTCTTGTGTTGCCGTACATACAAAATGTCAGACGTCAATCTTGGGGCTCGTCCGCAGTATTGTCTATTAATTGATGACGATTATATTTAAAAAAAACTCAACTCAACTCTCAAATTAATAATCACCTGGTAGAGGATTTGACCCTTACCCTTCTATCTCTCTAGCTCTCTCCCTATATGTGTCTGTCTGTCTATTTCTTGATCTCTCTGTCCCTCTCTGTCTCTCTCTCACTCTGTCTGTCTCTCTCTGTCCCTTCCATTCTCTAGCTTGGTTGCTAAATGTATCCTGTTAATGATTTAGTGTTTACAATAATTTAACCCTTACCCATACCCTTTTAAGTTTTTTTTTTTTTTTTTAATTATCTCTTTATATTTTTTTTATCTATCTCTCACTTTTACCTTAATCTCTTAATTTAGAAAAAAAATGCATAGTTTTCTTAACTTTTTCTTCTTCTTCTTGATAACAATTTTCTTCATTCGCCTAGTATCCTTTCCCTCGTTGTTTTCTTGTGTATATCTTGCAATCCATACTGAACGTAACATGTAGGCTACGGGATTTATATCTTTTTATAATTTATAGAATCCAAAAGCCAAAATTTCTGAGTTCCTTCGACACCTGACAGGGATACCCAAAAATAACAGGCAAAGCCGCCGAATCTATTAAAAGGAACATTTTTTTTTTCATAGCTAGGATAATAGCGATCTGTTTATTTAAAATTAGTATCATAGTTAAAACAGAATAATACCAAACGAGTATATTTTGTTCGGCTCACAAGCCTACACGATTAAGAATGTAAACTGTTCTAACTGTACCTATTATTTTTGACGATACATCTCACTTTGGTTCTAAATGCAAATTTTTGTTTATTTAGGAGACCATGTTATTTTTGGAATAAATAATTATCGTGATGCCATGTAAAATGTTGAGTCAGAGAGTAGCCCTGAGCACATTTTGAGAACCTTTGATTAACTTGATGATGCTTTGATTTTTTTGGGATATAAATAAATACACGATATTTATTTTAAACTTTTCGTTCATCATGAAAATATAATCTTTTATAATATTCTATTATAAGCACACATTTAGACCGACCGAAACGGCAAGTATAATTAATACCGATATATAATACTGGCTGAAACAAGAGAAAAGCAAACTATGGTTTATTTATAGTCATTATATAACTCTGTATTAGAAAGAGCTTTTTGTTTTTTAAACTATTTTGTATATTGGGTAGGTTTAAAGATACGTATACTAACTCTAGTTTATTTAGAGCTCGTTAATGTTTTCTGATTATTATTATATTGAGTTTCGATACGTACCGCTTTCCTTGTGAAGGTTTTTGTCCAGTAGTTTGTCATATCATAATTATGTCAATGTTTTTTTGCCATTCTTCTGTTACAAATTTAATATAGTTCGTTTTCAATATCTGTTTCTCATCAATTGTTCATAACTTTCTTGATTTTGTATACTTCCATTCTATTTTCAAATGCATGTGATATACTTTTTTTTCTATACCTTCGTTTCTATTCATCGTATGGTAGATCATGTAGGGAAAGATGGGCAAAAAATATCAGAAACCTAATTAAAGATCAAGCACAGCCCCTCTCGGGCTTCTGAAAGCCATGAATGGAAAAAATGGTTCAAAAGGGGAGAGAGAGATAAAGATAGATAGATAGATAGATAGATAGATAGATAGATAGATAGATAGATAGATAGATAGATAGATAGAGAGAGATAGAGAGAGAGATAGATAGATAGATAGATAGAAACACTAGATAATTATGGAGAACCAAATCCAATGTGTATAATACTATTTTATATATTTATAATTAAACGGCAACTCAGGGAATCACCTAAGTGTACTCGGCGGCCTGCGAAAAACCGACCATCATAATTGTTCGCTGACCAATAACAAAACTTGAGGGAGGATAATAAAATACAGTACATTCTGCTAATGCCGGGATAACATAATTATTGTGATGACAGGATAAACGTGGAGGAGTAAACACTATCCTATTATTATTTCTTCTTTTCCATAAACTTGTTTATACCACCACTTTAGTTTTTTTTTCCTTTTCTTTAGTTTATAAATTTTAGTCTAGCATTATCTTTCGTTACTTGTTTGTAACAGACTAAAAATTAATACGTATTAGATGAATTGAAAAACCCTTAAATAGAAAAGTAGAAAAGATATGCGCAGAAACCCCCACAAAAAGTTCTAAACATATCTTTTTAGTTAATATTTCACTATGGTAAGAATAAAACGGAAAAAATAACATACATTTTTTACCCATGAGCTATTCGATTTATCTACTATCAACATGAAGACACAGTTGAAAGCTGCTATCAATTGTGAGTTTATGATGCTGATTGCTTTAGATAATATAGACCTTGTTCCGTGGGTTTGTGTTACACATTTTGCCCAATAATTTATGTAACAGTATTATATAATTATGTAATTCCTAATCGATAACAAATTATATTGTAGTTTGAATGGGCATGATATGACTATGTAAAAAGTTAAATCCAAAATGTATTTTTGCGAAAGTTATGGCCCTTTAAACGTAATCAAACTAAATTTTCACGTGTGTATAATACATTGTTATTGTTATGATACAAATTTTGAATTCAAATGGAATTAGCTGCTATGGTATATGAGTCAAAAAAGGGAAAAGAGTCAAGTAAATAAACCGCACAATAAAATTCAAAGGCTTGCAAAATAGTAAGCTGGATTCAATACCAATTGTTGTAAACACCACCTCATGGCGCGTATGTATGCACCAATTAGGTTTTCCTTCAATTCGTTGGTCTCCATATCGGAAAATCCGCGGTTCGATACCCACGATCGGCAAAACGTATTTGTCCGATTTTGTCCCTAGTAACTGGTTGGGTCGGAGTCAATATAATGTGACCGACTAAGACTGGATTCATGATATTCTGATCCTGTCTCGTGTGTGGCAGCACATACAATTGTCAGACGTCACACGTGGGGCCCGTCCATAGTAAAGCCTATATAGTGGTGAGGTTGGACGTTAAACTAACTCAACTCAAATCAATTGTTCAAGGACAAAGATGTTAGTATTCTTCTTTATGCCTCCATCCGTTAGATTTTTAAGAACCATATCATTTTTTCCTACAAAACCACATGGATTTTTCCCCGACGGCAAGACTGAAAATCAAATAGACCATATTACAATCGTCAGAAAGAAGAGACAGAGTGTGCATGATGCCAAGGTGAAACGCGGCGCTGACGCGGCATCAGATCACCACCTGGTTCTTGCAGTTCTTAAGACTAAGTTCAAGGTTTTTAATGACAGAGGCGGACGACCAGCAAACAGAAATTATGGCATTTCAAAATCGAGCTGATGAACAAGTTAAGTATGTACTCCTTACTAACAAAAAAGACAATTGAGAAACAGGGGAAAAGCCTGCGAGAGATATGTTGAATAGTTTTGGGGAAGTAGACCAGAAAACAAAAGGAGTGGATCTCAACCGACATTAGAACACTCATAAAGGAAAAAAAGAACCTGGAACACCATATCAGCCATATACAAGACAGAGGAAAAAATCTACACAACAAGCTCGTTGCTGAGAACAAAGATGTAAAGAAAATTGCCGGGAGAGATAAATGAAATAACACAGAAGAGCTGACAACAGAGGCAGAGGCTGCAGAAGGCCAAAGAAATATGAAGAGACTGTATGAGATCACCAGGACTCTCTCAGGGAGGAATAAAAATGCCTGATGCACCGTGAAAGACAAGAACAGAACGCCATAACTAGTGAGGAAGAGCAGAGGGCAAGATGGGTAGAGCATTTCATAGAAAATCTCAAGAGACTGGCCCCACCGGCCTTACCAGATATCCTAGCCCCACCTGAGATCTTAGACATTACCACCAGTCCTCCTAACAAAAACATAGATCGCCAAGGCCATCAGGTCTCTAAAGTCAGGAAAGGCAGCAGGTCCAGACGGCATACAACCTGAGGCTCTTTTAAGGTCGACATACATATCTCGATTAACATGCTGCACCCACTCTTATGCAACATCTAGGAACAAGAGCGAGTTTCAGAGGATTGTGAAAGGGATCACCTTGTAAAGCTGTCCAAGAAAGGAGACCCTTCAACGGGCACGGAATCGTACTGCTATCCAACCCGGGGAACATTTTAATGATAATCATGCTGGAAAGGCTAAAGACCACACTGGACAAGCGACTCAGTGATGAACAAGGCTTCAGACAAGATTGCTCGTGCACAGACCATAATTATAGCTACCATGCGCATCACCACTGAGCAGACACTAAAGTGGCAGACCCCATGTATGCAGTTTTTGTTGACACTCAAAAGGCATTCGACATCGTCGATCGAGATGTCATCTGGAGACCTCTGTATCACTAAGGCTTTCCACCTAAGTTCGTCACCATAACTGGCGTCCGCCAACGTTGCTTGCTCTCGTCAACGATCTTTCTTATGGTGGTTGACTGGGCTATGAAGCAGTCTATAACAAACCAAAGGACATGCATTCAGAGTACCGTTATGAAGCAGTTGGAGGATCTGGACTTAGCAGACGACATCAACCTTCTCTCAAAAAACAGCACGACGCACAAGAGAGGCCAGAAAAACTCCAGATAAACATCGGAAAAACTGAGACCATACGAATCAATAATAGTCAGGCAGATTCACTGCGGCTGCGGTAGAAAGACATCAAACGTTAAGAAGTTCTTGTGGGATGTAGAGGGACATCACATGCTGAATAAAGAAAGCCATGTACGTCTTCATACCCTAAAGCCAATCTGAAGGTCTAAAGCCCCATCCGTCTGAAAAGAACGATCTCAATCTTCAATACCAACGTGAAGTCGGTCTTACTCTATGGCTCAGAAACGTGGCGCGTGACCAAGACCAGCACCCATAACTGCAAACATCTATTAATAAATGCCTCAGAAACATCCTCAACATTAGGTGGCCCAAAATTGTCTCAAACAAAGAACTGCTGCAAACTCTCATGGAGACATAGATAAAAAGCACAATGGTGCAGGATCGGCCACACACTTTGAAAGATATCCACCATCACAAGGCAAGCACTGGAATGGAACCCCCTAGGTACACGCAAGGTTGGACGACCGTAGCAGACTTGGTGGGGTAGCACTGAGGCACAAGTAAAAGCAACCGGTAACAGATGGGCCGAGTTGAAGAGGACTGGCCAGAATCGAGTCTGGTGGAGGGAAGTTGTTCCATAAGGAATCAAGAAAAACAACTCAACTTCCTTCTTTAAACCGTAGTTAACACTCAGTCTGAATATTACTTAACCGCCGTAAGTTCCAAAGAGAAATAGAGTGAGCACGCGTTACGCTAGATCTGCATATTACTAAGTACTTTTTGAGCTCTTTTGGTGAGACTTCTCGTTAAACTCTATTGTCTTTGGTAGAATGATAATTGCAAAGGTCCTGAATACAAGTCGGATTGTAAGCACCGTGTTACTTCTTTTGGCTCAGAGTTGCGTTCAGGTATACGTATTTTTGAAGTAAAAAGCCATTTTGTAATGTTGTTATGCTTTATGTTTATGTTTGAAAAGATCTTTTTATAAAAAAAAAAACGAAAAAAAAACAAGAGAAAACCAAACAATTATAACAATTATTTGAGAAATATAGAAACATACATGAAAAATTCTAAAACAAAGAGAGTTGCTGTCTGGATTCATTCTCTTTCATGGTCACCATTTAAACATGCGTATAGGTCGATCTTTAAGACACAGATTATAGAGTCGTTTGGATTTAGCACAGTTTCTTCTAATAAACAATTTAGCACTTTGAACACCCAACCAGCAACCATACACTTGAGTTGTTGAGTTGGTTTAAGGTCCAAAATCAGCACTATATGGCTTATATTGTGGACGGGTCTAGAGACTGGCGTCTGAATATTTTATTACCACACCACTACCATGACTCCTGTCTCAGTCGATCACATTAGACTGACATTGACCAAACCAGTAGGGGACAACATCGCCAGGGTTCGAACCACGAACCTCCTGCGTCGGAAGCGGGTGTTCTAACCCAGGGCTTCGCCCTAACCCCCCCCCCCCCCCTCCCCTCCCTCAGGGTTGTTGAACTTTCACGTTATCCTGCTAAGAGTAAAGGTTCATAGACCACTATCTTATTCATGTTGAGAGATCACAATAAGCAAATCTATACCAAGCGGATCAAGCCAGAACTCACTATGCCTCCGTCCATGACATCTAAATATAAAGTCAATTACAATGGACCAAGTCATTCACCTGGGCGTGTTTTCAATCCCATATCTATTGATGTTTTTTTTCCTGTTTTTTTTACTTATCCTTAGTTAGTCTAATAATGCATGGCGTTGGAACCTTCAAAGCAAAGGCTAGAATTATATTATACAGGTTTTCTCTCGTTAATTTCCTGACTGATATCAAATTTCAGAAAAGAGTCATTGATACGGATATACGGATAGCTCCATGTTTATTCGTTGTCCATAATGACGCATTTTATTCATCAATGAGTGAGAAAATAGATGTTCTGAAGTGGAACAAATGAAATTGATCCGGGATGTACTTCGGCAGAGCGCTTAGTTTGGAAAACCTGATTGATATCTAAATAAAACGAACAGGTAATTTGGTGAAAAACACGTTTATAAGAAAGAAAAAAGTAATAACAATCATTCAATTGTTTTTCAATTTCTCTGTCTATAGCTATTTACTTAATTTCTTCATAATCTATATGATTTAAATATAACATTATGCTTCACAAAAAAGTAGTGGCTATTAAAAACGCTAACACTTTTTAGATTGACTGAGGGTCAGTTACTTTTAAAAAGGCATGGAGTCATAGATGAGGTTCAGTTCAGTTGAGTTGGTTACTTTAACGTGGGCATTATATAGGCTATATTGTGGACGGGCCCCAAGACTGACGTCTGGCAATTTTATGTGCTGCCACACACGAGACAGGGCGAGGATACCATGATTCCTGTCTCAGCCGGTAGCGTTGAACTCACACCGACCCAACTAGTAGAGATCAAAATCGGAAGGGCACGAACCACGAACCTTTTGTGTCGAAAACCGATGTTCTACCCCAAGGCCACCTCCCCCCCCCCAATCCCCCCACCCATAGAGGAGGTTAGATCAGTTCTAAAGTTCAGTGGTCCAAGGGTAGAGGGTGCTGCTTTCATGAGAGACTAGTGGGCTCTAGCCCTGTTATGGTCGACGCGGTTTTCTTTACTAGCTGAATGAAGTCCAATGTATTCTGCTGGCACTATGGTATATTTATGACCTTCCTATAGACTTGGGATTAGGAGAAGTACAGCGTAGAAGAGAGCCTTGATTTCTCTTAGTGACTGGCTGAGATGGGAGTCATGGTATCCCCGACCTGTCTCGTGTGTGGTAGCACATACAAATGTCAGACGTCTGTCTTGGGGCCCGTCCACAAAATAGCCTATATAGTGCTGATGCTGGACGTTAAAACCAACTCAACTCAACTCAACTCTTTCCAAAGATTGCTCTACTGGAGTTGTTGATCAACTTACTCTTTCTTCCCCTGGATGAAGGCTTTATTATTCAGCCCATGGTATTCGTTTACTGTGACTGATCACCTGCAAGCTCTTCCAAAAATCCCATGTCAATGTAAAGGTCTCCTGTGTCTCTCTCTCTAACATATTAGAGGCGCATCTGTTTACAGCTGTTCTCTCCCTCTCTTGATTGTTGCACTTAAACTACGTATTTTAAGGTGGTATGCACAATTCGACGCAGCTTACAACGGGCCGTAAGCCTTTTGATTCTCATATGATTACGGTGCGTTGTAAGCTAAGCCGTAGTTGTGCTTACTTCCCGCAGGGTCGTAAAGACAGCGTTGTGTTTGCTTAAAACTTTAATTTTTCGCACATGCCAGGACGAATTGTGATAATTACCTTGACGATGTACGGCCGCCCCCTTATGTTGTTTACATGCTTTTAGAGTAGAATAATTATTACTAATTAGATTTCACAAACAATTTGTCTATTTAAATACAGTAGGAAGACATGTTCTTGTTTCAAGAGAGTACAAATGCTTCAAAATCCGTACAATGATATTTTCTTGTAAACATATATTATTTTTTTCCCATTTGCACGTTATGCAGTATTAAAAATGACTATTTTTAATACAATAACCAAAACCTTAATGAGAGCTCATCACTTTCAATTCAATTTGATAACTAATAATATTGTGAAATCATTTCCTTTGATAGTCTACCTGCTACGACTCTGCTTATCTTACAAGATTTCAGTGCGAATGTAAAGTAAAGAAACATCCTTTGCTGTGAACACAATTAAAAGCAAGAAATTTATAACATTCGTTAAGGCCTTCTTTGCACTGACCTAGTTTAGACATTAAAAAGACGTGTATTTTTATTACACAGGACTTTTTTTGCAGACACTTTAGTAGAGGATTCATTTAAAACAATATTTCAGATAAAAATAATGATATATTATTTGTCAGATGAGAAGTGTTAGAAAAATAGCCACAGGTAAAATAACTTTGTGAAAAAGAGGATAGAAATATGCAGTTTATGCACCAAACGACAGCATTTTGCAATAGGCCGGTGATGAAAAAATGCGTTTCGACAACTTAAGATAAAAAAAGAATTGTTCAAATAATATATGTTATATCTTTGTAATTAACGAAATTATCTTTTTCTAAAAATAGCTACGCCTATTTTGCTTCTGTTTGCAGCATAACATTAGAATAACCTTGATTTTATTACAGTATAATTTTGAGAGATGCTTTTAATTGAAATGTTATGCAATACCTGGCTTTTAAAACGAATACTTCCTCCGTGTAACCATAGAGCATTGGGCTAGTTTATCCTCCTACACAAATCTGCAATTTATTTTATCAACACTGTTTCTAATACGTATTTCAGAAACTGTCCTTTAAACAAAGGATAGTTTCTATTGATTTTCGTGCCCTACATCAATTCTGAACCGTTCTTCTCGGAAGCGGCTTTACTCCACTCGATAAGTTTTACGCCCTAGAAGATGGACAATCCGATTAATACTTGTAGTTTTACTTTGCTAGGAGAGTGGCGAAAAGGTCACGCTGACCTACTACAACGTGTCATTTACCTTGTGAATGATTTATTTTACGCCTTTCTCTGGGGAAAGTAAAAGTATAAATTATCCTGGAAAATAATCTACGCATTTAAACTCTTGTTCTCGCTACATAAAGCCCACCCGCGTTCAATGGATTCGCGACAACTGAAAATCACACCCTACACCTTATCAGGCGTCGGGGATCAGGAATCAACGTTTGTTTTAGTAAAGTAAAATTTAGAATGGGTGTAGTTTATTTAAAAAAAAATTATAATAATAATAATAATAATAATAATAATAATAATAATAATAATAATAATAATAATAATTAATAATAATAAT
>RQTK01000306.1:474547-485526 GCA_003991915.1 Elysia chlorotica
CTCTTCCAGCTCTCTCTATCTCTCTTTCTCTCTTCCACCCACTATACTGAGAACGGTTCCGACGGATGCCCGCGCCAAACATCCCAAGTGGCTCAAACTGAGGCAACCCGTTGTACTAATAACTCCCACAACATCGTTAGGGACATCCCCAGAGCGTTACGTAATTACAATCAGTGTTGAGGTAGATTCTAACATCTTACGTGGTACCGACACACGTACCGAAGTTGTGTTCATATTCTCCATTCGGAATAGCGCTTCGTGAAGGTACGTGCCCTAGGTTTCTGTATCTGTAGATGTTGAAATGTTTGGTTTAAAAAAAGTCTTACTTAAAAAAAATCGAAGATACTTTTTCGTTTGCCATCTGAACGTTTTTTTGAGGGTTTTTTTTTTTATTAAAAAAAGTCGAAATATTAAGCCACTTAATAATAAGTTGATTTGTAATTAATATATAATTCTTCTTTATCAACTTATCATTTCAGAGAAAATTTTCTAAAAAAAAATATGTGTATCTGAATAATTCTATATAGTAAAGCCTTATAATAGAGTATATTTATTTAGATGCATTTAAAAAAAAAACTTGCACTTAATGACCTTTGACTTTTCAAAAACATGTTCTGCCTTGTTTACGGTGGTGAACCTTTAGTATGTTATGGTTAAGAAGTTTAACAACATAAAAATATAAAAAAAGAAACTCTTAGAAAGCAATTACGGTAGTCGTAGGTTAGGCCTATTTTTTCGCTATTTTTTCATGTACGTTTATTACTCAAGTAGTTCTAAAAAAATCACACCGATCTCTTCAAATAATTATTTATGATGCCATTGCTTGTTCCTTATGTTGTTTGTTGATGTTTTTTTGTTTCTTTCCATTTTGTCTTTCAAGATCAAGTACATGATAATAGGTAAAAACTGCTGATGCCATCTAATAAAAAGTATTCCAAGCGAGGTTTAAAACAATTAATTTTAATTAATTAATTTTAATTAATTCTTTGATTATCTTTACTTCAAACTTTGATCAGTAAATGGCCTCATTGTTTGATTTTTAATTGTTGAGCTCTTCTCTGTTCTGATTTGATTTCACGTTATTGCTCGTTTATGTTTCTTCACCCGTTAACTTTGTTTCAAACATAATTTATAAAAGTGTTTGTAAAAGCAAGTAATATGGACACCTTTACTGCGCTTAACATGACATTTTTTTCCTATGTGCACACTCTCTAACTCTCTCTCTCTCTCTCTCTCTCTCTCTCTCTCTCTCTTTCTCCCTCTCTCTCTCCTTTTTTTTCTCTCCCCCCCCTCTAATTATATATGTCCTTGTTTTTGGATTTCTCTCTCTTTTTCTGTATATCTATCACGTCCGCTCTGCTGTTGTCTCCGGCTCTTTGTCATTCGGCAAATAATGATTTAGATTTGCGTATTTCGCTTTACCTTTGTTATATATGTTACTTGTCTTAAACTGTACATTTGAAAGAAAATTGTATTGTAACGTACGTATATTTGTTTTTAATCAAAGGCCTCTTAGACTCCACTTATACAGAAGTCAACTAAGTATATTGTTATTATTGTGATTATTTAATTTAATTTAACGAACTTTTACGTAGACATGTTTTTATAAAATTATGTAGGATAAGTTTATTTGATATAAGTTACAGCATGAATTCTTATAACGTGAATTCTACCCCCCCCCCTCTAATGATATCTGTCCTTGTTTTTGGATTTCTCTATCTTTTTCTGTATATCTATCACGTCCGCTTTGCTGTAAGTTGTCTCCGGCTCTTTGTCATTCGGCAAAAATTGATTTAGATTTGCGTATTTCGCTTTACCTTTGTTATATATGTTACATGTCTTAAACATTTTAAAGAAAAAGTTGTACTGTAACGTACATTTTATTGAATCAAAGGCCTTCTAGACATAATTTATACAGACGTCAACTAAGTATATTGTTATTATTGTGATTATTTAATTTAATTTAACGAACTTTTACGTAGACACGTTTTTATAAAATTATGTAGAATAAGTTTTTTTGATATAAGTTACACCATGAATTCTTATAACGTGAATTCTTTTAAATTATGTAAACCTTGCGGTCTGAGACGTGAAAGCCAGGGAGAGAGAGAGAAAGGGAGAGAGAGAAAGAGAGATAAAGACAGACAGACAGAGAGAGTGCATAGTGCTATCAGAGAGTGTAAATTAGTGAGAGGATACACAGTGAGCATTTTTCGTTTGTGCCTTAAATGATTAAGGTGGTCAGTGTCAGTATATTGTGAGCGTCTGATACCAAAGTCATGGTATCTCTGCCCTGTCTCGGGTGTGGCAGCACATAAAATTGTCAGACCCAAGTCTTGGGGTCCGTCCAAAATATAGTCTATATAGTGCTGACATCGGACATTAAACCAACTCAACTCAACCCAACTCTTGCAAACTTGGGGTTAGATCTCTATCACTGCCCCACTGCTCGCGTTACAATTTTTTTCAATCAAAGCACCAGGTGAAGTCGTTACTTTTCTGTCTTCACCTGCCTGGTGTGTCCGCAGACTTCCTCACCTGCTCTCACCAGATACAAGATTACTAACACTAGAGACCTTGCGGCAACGGATCACCTAGAAAAAACGAAGACGGAAGGTAGATGTAGTTGAATGTTAGATCTAACCCCCAGTTTGCAAGAGTTGAGTTGAGTTGAGTTGATTTAATGTCCAACGTCAGCACTATATAGGCTATATTGTGGACTGGCCCCAAGACTGACGCGTGACAGATTTTATGTGCTGCCACACACGAGACAGGAAGGAGATACCATGACTCCTGTGTCAGCCAGTCACATTAAACTGACACCGACCCAACCAGGAGGGAGCGAAATCGATAGGGCCCGAACCAGGGACCTTTTGGGTCGGAAGCCGAAGTTCTACCCCAGGGCCACCGCGCCCCCCAAAGACGGAAGGTAACGGAATCTTCATCGGCATCCATTCATAGCTCTATCCCATACTAACGGAACGAATAAGCAATCAGAAAACCTCATGCCGTGAGAACGTCATTATGACATCCTGATATAGTCCTTTGGATCGCACAATCTGTGTTGTTCAAGGAAACTACTTAGCTCGAACAGAGGTGTTGGTAGAGTGGAGGATGTCTAGCCATGGTACACTGTATCCATTATTATTCTTTGGTGATTAATGTCGCGCTGTACACATAGTCAAGGCGTTCTTATGTCTTCACTCTACGACTATCTGATTGTTTAGATTATATTGAAGTTCTACAAGAAATTAAATCTATAGAATTATTATCATTCTAAGTCGAAATAACTATAGAGCGTGAAGGTACTATTGCCATGCCTGGAACCGCAAACGATACATTATAATCATCCTGATACAAGAAATTCATCCTAGATCCTACCACTTAAGCCGGTTCGCCCCCCCCCTCCCCCAACCTCTCCCTTGTTCCCTGATGTTGAGAAGGACCAAATGTATATAATTATATTTCGAGTGCGAGACAAGCATTAGCACGGTGGTAATTGGTTTCTTTATATGTTCTATCGCAAGTGATGGCATGTTAGACCAACACAACACAAAACTGGACATTGGTTCTTTTTAGACATTAATCTCATAATATTAATTTCACTTATGAGATATTATCATATGTATGCCTTAAAATGATAAAGGTGGTCACTGCATATTATTATAACAATAGTGTGGTTAAATGGGATTACCATTCATACAGATGTGTTCTAATTGCATGGTGGTAGTTTTCATAAAAAAATGTTCATTTAATGTACTTGAAATTTGACCTGTTATTTAATACGCCGTACATGCTTGGTGATCATGTTTGAATGGTAAACTGTTGGTGGTCTTGTTGGCAGTCGTATCGTTAAAAACAAGCCTCTAATGTGCTTTTTGTAAAACAAATTGTTATTAATCTAGTCCATAGTCCATCTATTAGTAGATTGCCTGTAGTGTGAAATAATATTGTATGAAGACAGATGATAGATACATACTGTCTAGACCGTGTCAAGGCTGTCATGAATGAGATGTAGGTTCATGGAAAAAAAATGAATCTATAACCAAAGCGAGGTATACATTGTTAAAATGTTTGTCAAATTTTGGAACAAATTATATTTTAAGTCTAATAGGCTGAACAAAAAATTCACAGAGTAGCATTCTGTGCTAACTATAATGCTAATTTATTTTAAATAGATCCATATTACCTTTGCTACGCAAAAAAATATATCACGTTAGTCAATTTGTTGCTCAATTTTGGTAGTCTTGAACTGTCTGAATGTTAACTCAAATCGCAGTATCAATCCAGTATTTTTTATTATCCCTTTTCTTTGGTGAGTACAACCGCAAGTGTTGCTGCACAAGTCGCCATTTATAGATTCGCATTACAGTCGGCTATTTCAGTAACAGGTTGCTAATCTTTATACAAAACATATGTTATCCTCAACATCATCATCATTTTTATTACCATCAACATCATCATCATCGTCATCATCATTATCATCATCATCACCATCATAATTGCAATTTGCATTATTATCATCGTCATCATCATCATCATCATCATCATCATCATCATTATCATCATCGTCATCATCACTATCATCATCATCATCATCATCATCATCATCATCACCATCATCACTATCATCATCATCATCATCATCATCATCATCATCATCATCATCATCATCATCATCATCATCATCATCATCATCATCATCATCATCATGTATTGGCCTCCCCTTGCTACCTTGGTGGCCTCCTGTAAAACCAGTCGCGAATGTCATTAACCATCCTCATGCCAGTCTGCCCTTCTTTTTCTCTCATGGTTCTTATCCAGAATGTGTTTTCCTAATCTTTTGTTTGTTTACAAGTGCACTGAGTATTTTAGCAGGAACTTTAACGTTTTAATTTTTTGTTTGTTTTACGGCATGTCAGCACATTAACGGCTATGTTATTAATGTTTTGATACATACTATCCATGTTAACTTCAATAAGTCTGGCATTTTTTTTCTCGCCATCGACGGTGGCAGTGATGTTATTGGCTGTGGATTTCAACAAGTTTCTCGGATTTCCGCGAGCTGAACAGCTTCACTTTGTGTTTTCCAGGAGGTTTGGCTGGTGATGCCATCGACGGTGGCAGTGATGTTATTGGCTGTGGATTTCAACAAGTTTCTCGGATTTCCGCGAGCTGAACAGCTTCACTTTGTGTTTTCCAGGAGGTTTGGCTGGTGATGGCTGATCCATATCTTTATTCATTCAACTTACACTTCCTCTGTTGTTCCAAATGACTTGTGCTGTCAATAAACACAACAGTGAACCGTCTGTTTTCTTGAAGAAAAAAAAAGATCCAAAGTAGGTAATGAGTTCGGTAGAGAAGGCGTTAAGTCGGTGTTAAATCTTCATTATTTTAGAAAGTTCACCTGATTCTTTTTTATTATTTAAAAGAGATGAGGTAGTACAGTTATACAGGAAGCGTGTGGAAAATCACCTTAAGATTTCTTTTAAATTTTGAACTTTAGATTCAATGTTTAACTTAGACTTTATAACATATATAGACGTTTCCCACTAGTTCTATGGTAACATTGTGAAACACAAAAGCAATTGTCCAAATGTCATTGCTAGACCTTAAGACTAAAAATCTCTTGTACCACACTGAAGGTGATAATTATTACACAATTTAATTATAGACTGAGACCTTGAACAGGTTGTTGTAAAATAACGACCATAGACATTTTCACAAAGAAAGGTTTATTATAGAAATTATTAATCATTTATCTAAAAAAAAGTAATAGTTCTATGTGGGGGAGTAGAGATAAATAACTCTTGCAGTTACTTTATTTTCGGAAAATCTTTACACGCAGGGCTATTTTTGTCACGATTTCATTCCTGGATGCACCCTTAGATTGTAAGGAGATGTTTAACCTTTTCAATTTTAATTACTGGCAGCATGATTATATCTATTATTGCAATTATAAATGTCTAAAGTTCCATAATGTAGCACACGTCTTTACGTGGGAACTGAAATACAGTGATTTGCTTGAAATTAGCTGTCTACCTTTGTGAATACAGATCACGATTTATGTAAAAGAAATCTGGTGGAATATTCGCATTGTCAAACCAAAAACACAGATTAGTACTGAATAGGAGTGCAGCATTTCATGTTCTCCTTTGGTTAAGAGTTTATATTAAATAAAAAAAAGAACCGTTGTCTTTTGTTATGATCATATTGGTTTTTTTACCGGGGCACGGTCATTATAAATGGCGATGTTTTCTGTTAGTACTGTGGCAAATTCTATATATAATATTATTAATTTTACCAAAAACGATTTAACCAAATGGAGTCTAGTTGGTCGAACTGTTTGGCACGCTTAGGATTTTTCAATCACCTCAAATGGAATGGTTGTATTGAAATCGTCTCGATAAATAAATCATGGGGCATATAAACCATGCTCAAAATGGCTATTCGTTACAGATTTCCGTTGTACGAGTACAAGTGGAGGTGACTTACATTGTTGTTAAAACATTGCTAAAATAATGGCGACGGTTTTTAAACCTAACTGCTAAAAGTAATTCATTAGATACTTTACGTTTGGTCGAAAAAAAGTGAAATTGTCTCCTAGTTTAACGACGTTTTGGTTCTGATGGAAGATCGTTAATGTTGACGAGGCACTAGAGCTAGATACCAAGGACATTGCTTGACATGCTATACTCGTACCGACCCTAAGTAGATCTGGAATTTTCAGGTATTTTTCCACAGTGGTAGAAGCAGGCTTTTAAAAAGGAGTTTCGTGGCTAGGGTAATTACTACGTCTCTTTAAGTGACCTGCTATCTTGATTGGGAAAGTCCAAATCGCACCAAAGACAACCACTATAATCGTTTGGTGCCATTTGGACTTTCCCAATCAAGATATCAAGTCACAGGCGTAGTAAGTACCCTAGCAATGAAGCTCCTTTTAGGGAGCGTAGTGGTCTTGTGGCATTAACCTTGCTCGATTTAAGTGGCAAGGCGATTCGTTGCCACTGCATCTACAAGTCGGAGGTTCTAATCCAACAAAATACAATCATTGTTCGGCCGTTTTAACTAAAGACCTGATTTTACCACTGTGGAAAAATATCAGAAAATTCCATACCGACCCTATCAGCAGAAGAAAGCAAGATTTGTTATCTGTTTTGAGGCCTAGCTGTACAAATTATATAACTATTTACTTAGTCTATGGTCGGATCAGGCAAAGATTTCTCCTAGTTTAACACCTTCTGGGTTCTAAAGCAAGATACTACTACTACTATACTATTACTACAACGACCTTTACATGGCATGTTATACTAGTACACCTACTACTACTACTACTACTACTACTACTACTACTACTACTACTACTACTACTACTACTACTACTACTACTACTACTACTACTACTACTACTACTACTACTACTACTACTACTACTACTACTACTACTACGAGACCCTTTGCATGGCATGTCATACTAGAACCAACCATATCAGCAGAAAAAACACGGCGGCCCAATCGGGAATCAAACCCACAATCTTACGATCAGAAGCTGCTTGCTCCACCATATTTTGACCACTTCTCTCACTTTGCTCCATGAAATGATTTACCTGCAGATTGTTCGCCAATATCATCTGTGCTTTTAACACTTTATCTGTAAGCATGCACATTATTTTATTTATCATGAGTTTCTGAATCTTAAGCAATGCTGATGCAACACAAATCAAGATTACTGAAAACGGAAAACTGTTTTAAAGCGTGTATCTAAACACTTCTATCGATTTTCACCGCATAACCGTTGCGCGGCAGATCGTAAAGTTGTCAGATGCAATATAGCCCATTTGGATCAGCTCACGATGGATCCTAAACCACCAAAAAGTCAAATGAAACCGAAGCTGATATTACACAAATCATAATTTCCAGACAGTTCTAGTTAATAATCACATTAAAATGCCCTTAAGGGATTCAAAATTATGAACGTTTTCAAAGAGAAATATCATTCTAACAAGCATGAAATAGATCCTAAATACAAAAGTAAAAAACAAAATAACTTAAGTAGTATGGTCTTGAGAGTGGAGCGAAGTGGTAGAAAAGATAGAGCGTTAGTCTCATTATTGGGAGAACCCCGGTTCAAAATCCACTATTGATCAAAAATGTACTTCTTAGATTTCGTACACTACTGGTTGGTTTGGTGTCAATAATATAGTAATCGGCTGAAACAGGAGTCGTGGTAACCCCGCACCCTATCTCTGTGGTAGCACGTAAATTGTCTGACCTTAGGCTAGTGCCCCGCCCACAATATAGTCTTGATGTCGACCAACCGATGTTGAAATCACAATGATAAAGGTCGCCCCTGGTGATTTATGCTAAGCAATTTAAAATAGAACAGAATGGCTATATTTTGAACCTAATGGGTTAAAATAATGTCTACTACTTTTCTTTATTCGTTGCCATTTATAATTTAAAAATGTGAGTCTTTAGATTAAATGTTTTTAAGTTCACACGTACTTGTGTATCTGAGTGTATTATCGATCAAATGTTTTTGTTTGTTATTTTTTGTGTCTGTTATGGTAAAAAAAATATCTTAACACAAGATAGACTTGTAAAAAAGAGAGATAACTTGGCTTATTGTTACATTCCTTTTGCACGCACCAGCATTATAAAAAAGAACAAGATGCCTCTTTCGTTTATATATCGCTATTTTGAAAGCACTTTAGATTACCATGTTTTATCTTGTCTTAGCTTGTCTTTATAAACTAAAGTGCAAAACAACAGCTTCATTACTTTAAAATTTATAGTGTTGTTATTTTGTTTCTTATTTATTATCCTTTGACAAGATATTTGTTTTCGTCTTGATTAAAATGTCTATCCTGGTTTAATAAATGTCCGTGTGTGCTGTTACGTCAAGTTCTTCTGTCAATGTTTTTGCTAGTTGTTTTTTTTTTCAATTGTAGTAGTTTTGGGACCTGTTCAATGATTTTCACTTGCCTTTTGCGCGTTTCAAATGCTAAGCGCTTTGATCGTCCACTGGATCGTGGCTTTTGCGACTTGCAAATCGTTCCAATCTCGGCGCACTGTTAACTTTTCAATTGTATTACTTTACTTTCTCTCTCTTCCTCTCTCCTCATCTTCCCACCTTATTCCTCCACCCCACTCTCTGTATTTCTTTGTCTCTCTGTCTGTGACTCTGTCTGTCTGCCTGTCTGTCTGTCTGTCTGTCTGTCTGTCTGTCTGTCTGTCTGTCTGTCTGTCTGTCCAAAACCCGTACGGACGTGATCGATAGTTATAATACTGTAGGGGAAAAAGACGTTTTGTTTGTTTTACAGCTGTGTCAAAACAGACAGACAGACAGACAAAAAGACGTCATGATGGGAGAATTAAACCCAGGACGTCTGATCCGGAACGGATTTCCTTTAATGACTGAGCTGCTTTGTCTGTGTTACAGCACCTCTATAAAACTACCAGACCTTAGTATTAAGACCCGTCCACAAAATATCTCACCTTGAATTCGTACGGAGCCTTTCTTAAAAACAATACTCTTTACATTTAAGTAAATTTTCTATAAGTAAGCAATTATCTGGGAACGTGATTTTCTTAGAGTCCAATTTAGTTACTCTATTTTTAAGAGCATGTCTGGTTTTCTTAGTAATTTGCGTTGTCTCGCTCATAATGTTCAAATGTTATTTCTTTTTAGGTTGTGAAATTATTTCTCAAGTATTTTACCATAAAACAAGGCGAGCATTGGGTACTAAATTATTTCCTTTTTTGGTCTGTCATTATAAATGACCTATGTTTCTTTCATCTAAATCCAAGAATAAGAAAATCGTAGGTGTTTCTGGCAAAACTACTCAGCAACGGAGTGGGCTGTCTATCGAGAAATTGATTGAACTTAATTATATAGCATTAAGGATATTTAGGATTGGTTAATTATTTAAAATAAATGCTGAGGAACCCCCTCCTCCCTCCTCACTACGTATTTTGTTATAATTACGGCTTGAGACCGCCATTTTTGTGGCATTACCAATTTAGTCGTAGGTAGCATTACGTTTTCTCATACAAATCCGAACAAATATGAAGCAAAAATGGAATTTTAGTTAAATTACACATATATTTGTTTTGCATTCATTGTGATTTTACTTTGTAAAGCACATTCATGTGATGAAATTTTTGAATGGATAAAGAAAAATACTAAGAGACTTATTTCAAATCCATGTGAAAAAATGATAAACACTGCTTCGCGCACCTTTGTTGTTGTTGTCGTTGTTGTTGTGTTGTTGTTGTCGTTGTTGTTGCTAATGACATTCATTAACTCCTAAAATATAATTAGAAATTGACGATGAACCAAAAAAAAGGGATCCGGTTCAAAACCCAGGGTCGGTAAAAATAGAAACTCTCAGAACTCAACCACCACTGTTGGAGTTTGTGTCACTGCATGTACAGTATGACCAGTAAAGACAGAAATCATTGTGGCATCATGTAACATTGTCAGAGTTTAGTCTTGGGACATGTCAGCAACATACACTATAACAGTGCTGACGTTGGACGTTAAGCAATCAACTGAACTCAACTTACGTAAGAAGTATTAACTAGCGGTACTAAATTTACACCCTGTCTTCATGATGCCCTGTGAGGATCTTACACCATACTAAATGACCATTTTTGAAAGACCTTTATTATGTGTGCGCTGGCTTGCGGATATTAATAGTACTTTGGCCATGTAGGCCTAAACGTATTGATAGACCCCATAAATATAGTAGAATTGTACTAACTAGCCATCCATTATTATTGGTGATTCATCAAACACCCGTTCGTTCACCTGCATCAATTTATATGCTTGTGTGTCTCTGTCTATGTCTCTCTCTCTCTCTCTCTCTCTCTCTCTCTCTCTCTCTCTCGTCTGTCTCTCTCTCTCTCTCTCTCTCTCTCTCTCTCCCCCTCATTGCTTCGGACTTTTCTGCGCAGTGTAACAAAAGTCGCCCCTC
>RQTK01000306.1:490041-514302 GCA_003991915.1 Elysia chlorotica
AGAGAGAGAGAGAGAGAGAAAATGATTTATTGGTCATTATTTACATATTTATTAAGGTTTTTACACCAGTATTCCGAGGGTTGCCGTTGCGCCCCTCTCTTCAAAAAACTGTTTTGAATCGCACCTCCTCTTGTTTGTGTCTCCAAACACTTGTGGTAAAACTTCAATAATTACGCAATTATTAATCATTTTATTATACAGTTCTGAAATTAATTGAGCACTTTTCTTTATTTGTGCTAAAAACTGTAGTAAAGATATTAGACATACCTCTTTCTATCTATCTTTTTTCTGGTGGAAGGGGCGCAATGGTACTTCCTGAGACACTTGTGTAAAAACTTCAATAATTATGTCATGATCAATCATTGCTTTATCTGTCTAACTCTATCTATCAATCTATCTATATTTTAATCTATCACTTTTTCATTCTCTCAGCCTTTATCTGATTATATCTCTCTATCTTTTTTTTAATGAGAGGGGCGCAATGGCGTCTCTCGAAACATTTGTGTAAAAATATCGATAATTATGTTATTAATAACCAATCATTTTATTGTACAGCTCTTAAATTAAATTAAGCATTTTCTTTATTTCTACTATACATCTACCCTGTACTCTATGTCTTTTTTTCATTCTCTCGCCCTCTATTTGAGTATCTTTCTTTCTCTCTTTCTCTCTCTCCCCTCTCTCTTTATCTCTTTCAATCTCTCTCTTCCCCATCCCTTCGTTTATCTTTCTCTCTTTCTCATATTCTCTCTCTCTTTCTTAATTTCTTTCTCTTGCTACATCGAGAGAAGAAAAAAGAGAGTATTTCTCTTTCTCTCTCTCACTCAGAGATAGAGAGAGAGACAGAGAGAGACAGAGAGATGTTCTTTCTTTGTTGGCTATACCTGAAAGAAGTACCTACCGTCCTCTCCTTATACCCTCTCCTTTTCAGGCTTCGTGTGCTAATGAGTCTCTTCAAGTTTCGGACTTTATACGTAAAACAACAAAGGTTTCCGGGTATACTATAAGTGAGATTCACCCACATTAATGAACACTGAAGGACGCTTCAGAAAATTCCCAGAAACTCATATGATCTTATATGCCTTGAGATCTTAATTGAAAAAGCCTTAAAGATTTACAAGAATCTTTCAAAGCCTTTCTGTCTTGCTCTCATCTCCCTTGTTGTTGTCATTTACGCCCTTTCCTCCGCTCTCTCTCCTGATTCTTTTATTCCATACTTTTTCAACTACTTTCACTGATTTACCAACGTCAATTTTGATCAATGTCGCCCATTAGAAAACCCCATTCACGTCGTCGTGGCAACAAAAATTTATGATAATAATAACATGCTAACTAGAATCTATAGCTGCAATCAAATTTTAACTGAGGATGGAATTGTGTTACAATCGACATCCTGAAATTAATCATTTTGATACATGCTGATAGCAAGGTTTTTTACTTCTAATTACAAATCTAATAAGTTTGTTAAATCATAGGTTATCACGCAAGAGAGATTTAGGCAAAATTCTAGACATAAGCATGTTAATATAATTTTTTTTGCAATTGAAAAGTATACTGCGTCACGTAAGCCTACCAATATTAAATTATTACATAATAAAATCGTTTGCTTATATGCTGACGATGATTAATTACAAGAATTAAATAATATTCATTTATTATATTAACAGCAAGACTGACGTAGATTTACATATCAGAAGAATTAAAATAGATAAATAGATAGATAGATACGAGAAGATAGATAGATAGAGAGATAGATAGATAGATAGATAGATAGATAGATAGATAGATAGATAGATAGATAGATAGATAGATAGATAGATAGATAGATAGATAGATAGATAGATAGATAGATAGATAGATAGATAGATAGATAGTTAGATAGGTAGATAGATAGATATAAATAATTATAGATAGACTAGATAAATACAAAAAATTTAATAATTAATTAATATAATTATCATTATATAGGCGTATTAATAAAAATCGCGTGAAGATAAGCAGATTTCTATGCATAAAACTGTTTATTCTAACTATAATATCATATTTTATTTTAAAACTTTATAAATCTTCCAGTGCATTTTATAAAATAAATCATTTTTAAAGGCGTGGGAACAGTGAACCGTGTACAGTCACAGAAACATCAGGTTTGTAAGCCTCTTTAGCTTTTTGATGTTTACCTTAGAGAGAGTTTGTATAAAATCAATGGAGTTTTTAACTTTGCCAGAAAAGAGAAAAAAATTAATTATAAACGTTAATGGCACTCAACTCTTTTTAAATTACTTCAGTAATAACACTTTCAAACTGTTATTTGTTCCACCAGCAACTTCGTGTAACCTGTTTGTGTTGTAGCATCTGTTGTTTATACTAATCCAGTTTTAGATTTTTGTACAGGTTAAAGCAGACTAACAGCCAACTATTACTGGTGGTAATATTAAATCTCTATGTTATTAACCATTGCTTTATCGATTCCCTCTCTGTCTCCTTTATGTCTTTTTCTTTATTTCTCTTTCTCTTTCAGCCACCTTTCTCTCTTTTTCTCTCTTTCTTGTTCTTTTTTACTCTATCTCTCTCTATTTCTCTCTCTTTCTCTCTCTATCTATCTATCTATCTATCTATCTATCTATCTATCTATCTATCTATCTATCTATCTATCTATCTATCTATCTATCTATCTATCTATCTATCTATCTATCTATCTATCTATCTATCTATCTATCTATCTATCTATCTATCTATCTATCTCTTTTTCTCTGTGTATTATTCCCCGCTGTATCTCTGGGATTTCTTTTTATTCTAAGTTTCTATACCTCTCTCGCTCTGAAAACACCTCCGACTATTTTGCTCTCTCAGCATTTGGCCATTAGTGTGGCCCCGAGGTATGTGTATAAAAAGAATAAGAAAAATTTATGTGCGTATCCTACTTTTAGCCAAGAACAATATCCTAAATTTACATAGCTGAGAAGAATAATGTCTGAACAGTTTTTAGCCAAACCTGTTGTTCTCATCTTCTTGCTTGGGTCGCAAGTACAACTGTGTGGTAAGCTTACGACTCGTAAGAATAGAATAAGAAAATTAAGACACACTTTTTGTAGGTTAAGGCGACGGTGTTGCAAAGTTGTTGTATTTACGGTGTCTAAACCTAAAAGACTAGTTTCTTTGATATGTTCACACCAAAGCTATCTTGGAATTTGTATCATTTCTCTATTTTTGAAATAAATGTATGGTCAGATTAAGTAGGAAAATCTCAATAATTGTGTGAAGTTAATCAGTAAGAATGAATGATTGAGAACAAGTTAATTATAGACGGTTTGTACGTCTCTGTTTCTTTTTAGGTTAAGTTACAAAGACTGATCTAGCATAATCTATTTATTAACTAATTTGAATTTGACGAGTGTTGTATATATTGTGGATTTCTTTATAAGCTAATACAGATAACTTGGTTGAGTTAGTTCTAACTGATGGGTTGAAAGATAATTATTTTAATTAACATATATCTACTGATTGGTATTGTATTAATATAACTGATAGCTCAATAGCGTGTTACACTTAGATGATGGTTAACCGGTGAATACCACCTCAAACTTGGATACACTTTATTATCAGTTACTAAGGTTTCGTCATTTGCATCTTCCTACTGGTTTTCATCGATGTGTGTTTAGTTCGACCGGCTGAGGCAGGATCTCGGTATCCTCGCACTATCTCTGTGTGGCTGCGCGTAAACTTGTCAGACGTTAGTTTTGGGGCCCGTACACAATATAGACTGTAGCGGACATTATAACCAACGACAATTTTATTCAATTTCATTTATTGTTCAATTCTTCTTAAGCTTGACCCTTTCAGAACATCTATAAAATGTGCATTTGAGAAAAAAAGGCATAGTTATAAACAGCACGCTATTAGAATGGAATACAAAATATAGGTTTTGTGTCAGTAATCAATGGATCGAGCTTTACAGTACCTATCATTAAGTCTTTCAGATTCATAATTAAGACTCCTGAAGCATGATATAATTTAGCCTGTAGCAAGTTTGGTAAGGGAACACCCCAGCAATTTCTCATAGATGATAATGATGCGCGGCCACAGCCCGTCAAGTAAGGTAAACATCAATTTCACCAGGTCCGGATATGAGCCGACAATATACGTTTTGTTTTATCCTAACTTAAACAACGCACTTGGGGCCCAGACTATGTACCTGGGCGCTAAATATTTCCCACAAAGTAATTCTTTCATGGTTTGCTAGGTAGATATCTTCAGAATACAAAAATCCCACACCTTCATTTCCCAAGTGCTTCAATTGCGCCTTTTCGTAGCCATTCTGTTTTTGCTGTGAGTACAGTTTTATCTCTCCGAGGGAATTCTTGGAAATTCCAACTAAGACTTTTTGACGATTGTCCAATTTCTACAAAGCCCTCTCGGTATTATCTGAATGGTTCTTTCTTGTTGTCCAACAGTAGACGGATTGTTCTGAACACTAAACAAAAAAAGCTTTTGTTTTTTAATTTCCGTCCTGGCTCAGACAGCTGAGAATTTTTAAGACACTGATGGAAGATAATGGTCCGATATAAACGAATCATAGACGTAGTAAAAGCATAACTAACGTCAGCTTGCATACATACCGACGCCTAATTTGAATTTTTCTCTGTAGATTTTTGTTCTTTCGGTCGCGATTATCTATTTTAATTCTTAAATCTTTGAGCCCGCATGCCCATTTCGTGTTTTGATGGAGGGTTTTAGATAGATCTTTAGATGAACAGAGGGTATTATTTGTCCTTTTCCGTAATATTTTGTGGTGATACCGACCGCACACTGCGTCCGCTTGGGTTTAAAGAGTTCAGGAGAAATATTTAGAAAATCGTGCCACAGTTTCCCCAAAAGTTCAAGAGAATAAAGCTGTGGTCTGAGTAAAAATGTCTATTTCCTGCTTCCTTTATTGGATCCTCTTGCAAGAGATGGTCTTAGTTGCTTTGAAACATTCCTTTATGTGAACTTTGAACATAATTATTATAGATATGTTTCGCAAACATCTACAAATTCATGTCCAACCTGATTGTTTACAGTGAGAATGGCGTAATGCAACGCCTTACTAGTAATTTCGCAATAGATTTTGTTTACTAAGTTTGTCGACATTGCAAAAATTATGCGTTAGACTGTAGCGAAAAGTGCCAGGTTATTTAGATTCCGGATAGCACTTTAGTATGTTACCGCATTCGCCAAAATGTGAACTATAGCATTATTAAATGTCATGATCCTTGTCCTCCTGCTTTATTTACACAATCTTCTTCGATTTGAACTTACATTTACGTCATCTTATAAGAAGAGTTCAAACCGTCAAAAGCATCTTGGTTTCATGCACGCATACTCTACACAGGAAAATCATCCTCATGGTTGAGTTACGCCCATGTTGTCTATGGTTAGCGTTTCAAAGATTAACTTTTAAACGAGATCTAAATAGGCGTTTGTATGTTTTGACCGGTTTATGAAGAAACTCTGACAGACCCGTCTCTTAATAGTAGACATGGGGAGAAGTACTTGGCCTGCGCCAATCACCCTCACACAATGGCATTTTTATTTATATACAATAATAAGCAAAATTATGTTCGAGTATATCCAATATTTCCTAATTTTGGCGCATAGCCCCGTAGATACCATATAAAGACATTTGATCTTCCCATTTTCTTCATTGCCATTCTAATATTAACTGAGAGTGTGGGTTTTGGAACAGAGCATAACACTAACAGGAGATCAAATTGGTCCTTAATCTCAATTACCGGCGGAAAAAGTGACACAGGTGGTAGAGAGATGGTCTCTGGTCGGGAGGTCCCAGTTTCAAAACAACTTATTTGTCCAATTTGGTCCTCTACTGGTTGGATCGTTGTTGTTATTTTCTTAAATAAAATGTGACCACCTGAGATATGAGCCCAGGTATCTTCGTACTGCCCCCGGGCAGCAACGCGTAGAATTATCTGGTCTGCCTACTATATAGCCTAAATAGTGCTGACGTCGGTCGCTAAGCAAACAACTCATCTGGCCACCAGCAAGTTTCTCATAGTTATGATTCATGAAGCGTCAAATTCTTTCATGAAGAACCTTATTTAAATACTTCGCTATCTAGGATTTTTCATTCTGAAAAAAAACAAAACAAAGCGAATGTGAAAGATAAATTAGGTTGTCGTAACCCCAAACCCAAGCGTTGTTGTTGGTTGCAAACTCAGTGAATAGGCAGATAGAAGTAACAGCTTTACACAGAGGTCAAGATGACTCCAGGTAAAAACAACCGCTTTAAAACAAATAAAGATAACATCAGCTGTTGCCCGAGATCTGGTAATATCTCTTTTAAACACCCGGCACTCAAAATTTAACAGTCTGTGGCAATTATTATGTTTATTCTTTAATAGAGGTCCACGCTTAAAATACACAATAGACAATAAAATGTGAGTACATTAAGGGCTTAAGTGATCTGAGTATACATTTACTAGCATATCCTGTGTACAATAGTGTATCTAACAACCTGTTATGTCAACGATGTATACTTGAGGTTTAAAGCTATAGAGCCTTGAAAACCTCTTTATCCATAATCTCTTTAATTATTAGTACGGGTCGCAATCCTCTAAATCCAATACATTATATCTTGTTGATTGATCGTTGCTGTGTTAATCTTGGTGATGGTGGTGGTTTTTTTTAACGTTGTTTATTTTTCGTTCTTGTATAAAATCATCTAAACAATAGAAAATGAAAGAAATTTGTTTTGAAAAAGGACAAAAAAAAACCATCCTCAAATAGAGCATACTAGCAATATTAAAAAAAGAGAATTACTTTACTGTTTTACACGTATGACAAAAGATAAGTAATAAACAAAACAATCATGCATTATATTATTCCAGTTGATTCTTCTTCTTTCTCCTTATTTTGATTTTTTATCTGTTAACTAATCCAGAGCCTAGATCCTGATAAGTGAAATCGAGTTTTGACTGGCCCTTCATTTATCTTCCTGACACTTCATTTATCGTGTCAATATTATATACGTTTATCTAACATAACATCATCAGGTGGGGGCTTACTTCATTTACGTTAAATTACCATAATATTTATTTTTTGCTTGCTCTTAGCTACTTACTTCTCATTCAGTGCAAGCCAAATAGCATGCCACGTTGTCAGATAAAGTGAGCAGTTAATCTATACTTGGAGGCTTAGTTATATTACATCACTATAGAAATGATAAGCACTAAATGCCTCTAGCAACTCAACTAACCGCTTAATATTTCAAGCCAATTTTCTCACAAAACAGGAAATTACATTTACAATAATAATTTTTAGCGTTGAAGATCTCGCGAAAGGGTGCTTAATAATAATTAAATTAAAACTGATTTAATGGGCTCATTTTTAAGAACACAGGCGAAAATGATCGTACCACGATTCTCTCAAGAAATTGACAGTTTTTGTAATGACAATGACGTCTAAACGATAGAAAACCTACTTTTAACAGTAAACAAAGATCATAGTGTAAAGATAAGGTCAGAAATTTATAAGGTCTGTAAATTGCTCTTGTGTGGGAGGATATTAGTGTCAAGGTCAACCCATTTATATGAAAGCACATTGATAAAACAAGGAAAAAAATTGTAACAATATAAATGTCAAATAGGCTGAAAAAGAAGGTCGTGGTTAACCAATGCGGATGTAGCATATCACATTTGGACTTATCATTATTTTTCAAGGAATCTCGTATTCAAAACTTTAAGTGGAAACTATTTATTTTATGTAGGCAGTGTAGGTGCTAACAATATAAGGAATGGAACTTTTAAAACGGAGAACGAGTAGTAGCAGTAGTAGTAGTAGTAGTAGTAGTAGTAGTAGTAGTAGTAGTAGTAGTAGTAGTAGTAGTAGCAGTAGCAGCAGCAAAGTAAAAAGTACAGTAGAAAGTACAGTCTATTAATTAATGATACTACATAGCGTAGGCCTACATGGTACATGAAGTAATAAGGGGTGTTGCTTCAGGTACCGTGTTGCTTCATGTACCATGTAGGCCTACGCTATGTAGTATCATTAATAGACTGTACTTTCAACTTTTGTTTTCATTAGTCTGATGAAGCCATTAAAGGCGAAACGTTTACATGTATTTTTCTAACTTCTAGTTGTGATTGACTTATTGTGTCCCTCAGATGCTAAGTTGTGCGTATTTCTCTCTTTATTATATTACTCCTATTACTTGCGCACATGCATCTACTATTAGGTCCTTAGCAACTGAGTAGGTGTACTCTTAAGTAGTAGTAGTAGTAGTAGTAGTAGTAGTAGTAGTAGTAGTAGTAGTAGTAGTAGAAGCAGTAGTAATTATAGTAGTAGTAGTAGTAGTAGTAGAACTTCTTTTACGTTAAACTACCATAATATTTATTTTTTGCTTGCTCTTAGCTACTTACTTCTCATTCATTGCAAGCCAAATAGCATACCGCGTTGTCAGATGAAGTGAGCAGTTTATCCTTACTTGGAGGCTGCGTTATTTTACTTTACATTAAAAATGATAAGCACTAAATGCCCCTTGCAACTCAACTAACCTCTTAACATTTCAAGCCAATTTTCTCACAAAAAGGAAATTAGATTTACAATAATATTTTTTAGCGTTGAAACTCTCGCGAAAGAGTGCTTAATAATAATTAAATTGAAACTGATTTAATGGGCTCATTTTTAAGAACACAGGCGAAAATGATCGTACCACGGTTCTCTCAAGAAATTGACACTTTTTGTAATTACAACGACGTCTGAACGAAAGAAAACCTACTTTTAACAGTAAACAAAGATCATAGTGTAAAGATAAGGTCAGAGATTTATAAGGTCTGTAAATTGCTCATGTGTGGGAGGATATTAGTGACTTCTGGTGTCAAGATCAACCCATTTATATGAAAGCACATTGATCAAACAATTGTAACAATATAAATGTCAAATAGGCTGAAAAAGAATGTCGTGGTTAACCAATGCGGACGTAGCATATCACATTTGGATTTATCATTATTTTTCAAGTATCTCGTATTAAAAACTTTAAGTGGAAACTATTTATTTTATGTAGGCAGTGTAGGTGCTAACAATATAAGGAATGGAACTTTTAAAACGGAGAACGAGTAGTAGAAGTAGAGGTAGTAGTAGTAGTAGTAGTAGTAGTAGTAGTAGTAGTAGTAGTAGTAGTAGTAGTAGTAGTAGTAGTAGTAGTAGTAGTAGTAGTAGTAGTAGTAGTAGTAGTAGTAGTAGTAGTAGTAGTAGTAGTAGTAGTAGTAGTAGTAGTAGTAGTAGTAGTAGTAGTAGTAGTAGTAGTAGTTATAGAGGGCTCGAATTAAGTCAAAGAATTCCGGTGAAAGGTGTTCGACCAACCACGACGATCCCGACTAGTAATAATAGAGATTGTTATGCATTATAGTCACTCTTCCTACAATATGCAAAGCGTATCAAAGAGACTAGTATAACCATGGTTGTAGTACCTCATAGAAAAGAATAAAAATACCTTCCTGTCCTACTTGTGTAAAATAATACTATGTTCGATATCACTTTTGCAGAATTTACAACACATCCAAGTAACCTTTCCCAATGAATTGTCTAGTTATTAGTTATCCAGCAAAGTAAATACATTTTGAACTTAAAGCGATGTTCAGGGTTTATTTCTCTTTGTAAAAATTATTAAAACGTAAAAACCGATTAAAAAGAAATTGCTTAACTTTCTTTAAAAGTAAACTTAGAGATCGATGTTATTGTAAAAAAGTCAAACATTACATAACAAAAATGTCTGTCTTTGAATTTGATGAAAGTAAAATGCTTATTTCGGTTCGACTTTAAAAGTGTTGTTTTTTACAATTGTTTAAGGCAATCAGTCTGCACTCTGTCTCATTTTTTTCCTTCTTTTTATTCTTTTAAAACGAGATAGAAAACTCATTTTTCTTGTCTAGCAACAAAAAGAAAAGAAGGGTGAAAAACTGCTCATAAAAAACTCGATCCTTGTTACTTTGCCACTCCAAAACGACATCCAGTGCACTTCCATTTCAGACCATTGCAGCTCTTGAAGTACGCCGAAGTCGATGAAATCTCCTCTAGCGCATAAAATCTGGGAACTTTATGTTTTTAGAACGGTTCATGTGAGTCTGGAGTGACGGGATTGTGACAGAATTGTAATCGAGATACATTCCTAAATTGTCTCGTGTGCTACTGATGCGTTTGTTTTTACTTTTATGTGCACTTTAATGCTAGTCTCTCTCACTTCATGTTTATCTCCATATAAGTATGTATCTGCCATATCAGTCTCTCTTTCTTTCTTACTTTCTCTCTCTCTCTCTCTCTCTCTCTCTCTCTCTCTCTCTCTCTCTCTCTCTCTCTCTCTCTCTCTCTCTCTCTCTCTCTCTCTCTCTCTCTCTCTCTTTTCCAACTCCTCCTCCTCCTCCTCCTCCTCCTCTCTCTTTCTCATTCTCTTTTCGCTGCTCCATATACTTTAACTGAACTCTCTCCAAGAAAGCGAAGAATATTCGCAATGCCACACAACGAAAGCTTGCCTTTAAAAAAAGTATATATCGTTTCAAACTAAGTAGTGGCAATTTGTGCTTTTTTGCAAGACTAAAGAAGACGAATTTCATTTTTTTATTGCAATATTAATAAGGATCTAAGAGTAAAAATGTTAAACCTAATTCGAAAATCAAGACAGTCCGTGTAAATATTGCACAACATATTAAACTCATCTGACGAATGTGTGCCTAATACTTTTGTTTGTTATTTAGATAAAATATTTAAAAGAAGGCATGCACCTTTGTCTTTTTAAGAAAAGCGGATATCTATGGTGTTATTATATTGTATGCTTAGTCATTTGATGTTTATTATCTCTCTCTCTCTCTCTCTCTCTCTCTCTCTCTCTCTCTTTATCTATCTATCTCTATATCTCTCTATCTCATCCATTGTTTTTCGTCACTCTTTTTGTTTCTCTCTCCCTTCCTCCCTTTCTCTTCACCTCTCTCTCTCTCCCTTTCTTCCTCTCTCTCTCTCCCGTCCTTCCTCTCTCTTCACTTCTCTCTCTCCCTTCCTACCTCTCTCTTCACCAATCTCTCTCCCCTCCTCCCTTTCCTTCTGTCTCTATACCTCCTTCCCTCCGCATATCCTTCCCTTTTCTCTCTCTCAGTCTTTATTCACATATCTTTTTTCCTTTTAAATCTCTCTTATCTCACGTCTCCGGGATTTCCTGTTTCGCACCCATCACAAAAATAACAACAACAACAAAAATCGACAATCAGGAAACCAGACCTCGACACCATCGGATGCCGCCATTTGTTTATCACTCTTCTCAAAGCCGTTTCACGTCCTTCGGACAGCACCAATGGCCTGAACGCAACGCCAATCACATCTTCAGCTCTGCGCATGTCTGGAAAAAAACTGCCTTCCGGGCTTTCTTCATCAACTGCTGTCTGGGAGTTTTTCCTCCATAATTTAGTTTTCCGAAAATTGGTACTTCGGGTAATTTCGGTCATTACCGTCGTTTTCCTTTGCCAGTGTTTCACGGGTTATTTCTTCATGCGTTTGGAAGTTCGGGAACATCTGTCTGTTATGCGTGCTAATACTTCTTTCAGAATTCTGTTTATTTAATTTTTTTACCATTTAATTTGTTCTTCCTCTTTAAAATGTGTTTTTATTATGTGTATGGCCATTTAATTTCCCTTTTCAAAAGATTTTGTTATCATTTTTTTTAATGTATTAAGTAGCAGTCTTGTGTGACGTGAGATTAAAACCCAGCGACAATTTTCGTCCTTGATCACTCATTCGAGGTACAAAATAACGGTTTAATTTATTCACTTTAAGTGATAGTTCAGTATTGTCTTTTTAAATGTGTCATACGTTACCCGAGCCGACTGTTTAAAAAAATTAATGGACAAAATGTATTTTCAATGATAATGGTTGGGATTTTGTGGCATTAGTAATAGTTCTTAAACAGACAAAGCTATCATTGAGCAAAAAAGTACGTAGGATATATAAAGAATGTTAAACAAAGATCGCTATGAGATTCTTTGCTTGTACCCCAAGTCAGCAGAATGTATTACGTTACATACTTACATAATATAATAGCACTCTATGGACGGTATGACACATTTAGCAGGGTTTTTTTTTCTAAACCTAAAAGCTCTTCGTTTTTAGTGGCTAAAGTACAACCCCATGCGCTTATGATCAAACAACGATGACTTAGTATTTTTCATATAATGTTTCATAATTAGCATTCCCTCTCTTTAAAAAAGACGACCCCTACCATAATTATGCATCACTACTACAAGTGATATCAAACCTATTTTATACATTACTCATTCCAGTATGATCACTATCACTACTACTACCACCAACACAAACACTACCATTATCATCAACACCATCATTAGAAACTACCATTAGGACAAGCACTAGATCTACCATTAACACCAGCACTACCACTACCATTAGCAGCAGTACTAACGCTCCAATAAACACCAACACTATCATTACGAGTAACAGCAGCACTACCACTACTACCAACACCAACACTATCATTACAAGTAACAGCAGCACTAACACTACCACCAACAACACAACCACTACCATCAACACCAGCATTACCACTACCATTACTAGCAGTACTAACGCTACTATCAAGACCAACACCACCATTACAATTAACAGTAACACTTACACTGTCACCTATAACACAACCATTTTTATCAACACCAACACTACAACATTGCCAGCTGGAAAACAAACAATACTCCTTATCAACACAAAGATTATTATCTCTCTCTCCCGTCCTCCCTCTCTCTTCACTTCTTTCTCTCCATTCCTCCCTCTCTTCACCAATCTCTCTCCCCTCCTCCATCTCCTTCTCTCTCTATCTCTCCTTCCCTCCGCAAATCCTTCCCTTTTTTTTCTCTCTCAGTCTTTATTCACATCTCTCTTTTTTACCTTGTAAATCTCTCTTATCTCGCGTCTCCGGGATTTCCTGTTTCGCACCCATCACAAAAATAACAACAACAACAAAAATCGACAATCAGGAAACCAGACCTCGACACCATCGGATGCCAACATTTGTTTATCACTCTTCTCAAAGCCGTTTCACGTCCTTCGGACAGCACCAATGGCCTGAACGCAACGCCAATCACATCTTCAGCTCTGCGCATGTCTGGAAAAGACTGCCTTCCGGGCTTTCTTCATCAACTGCTGTCTGGGAGTTTTTCCTCCATAATTTAGTTTTCCGAAAATTGGTACTTCGGGTAATTTCGGTCATTACCGTCGTTTTCCTTTGCCAGTGTTTCACGGGTTATTTCTTCGTGAGTTTGGAAGTTCGGGAACATCTGTTATGCGTGCTAATACTTCTTTCAGAATTCTCTTTATTTAATATTTTTACCATTTAATTTGTTTTTCCTCTTTAAAATGTGCTTTTATTTTGTGTATGGGCATTTATTTTCGCTTTTTAATAAATTTTTGTAATCATTTTTTTTTACTCTTTATAATAATTATATTAAGTAGAAGTCTGGTATGGCGTTGGATTAAAACGCGACGACACTTTTCGTCATTGATCACTCATTCGAAGTACAAAATAATGGTATAATTTATTCACTTTAAGTATTAGTTCAGTATAGTCATTTTAAATGTGCCATACGTTACCCGAGCCGACCGTTTAAAAAAATTAATGGACAAAATGTATTTTCAAAGATAATGGTGGGGGTTTTATGGCATTGGTAATAGTTCTTAAACAGACAAAGCTACCATTGAGCAAAAAAGTACGTAGGATATATAAAGAATGTTAAACAAAGATCGCTATGAGATTCTTTGCTTGTACCCCAAGTCGGCAGAATGTATTACGTTACATACTTACATACGATAATAGCACTCTATGGATGATTTGACACATTTAGCAGGTTTTTTTTTCTAAACCTAAAAGCTCTTCGTTTTTAGTGGCTAAAGTACAACTCCATGCGCTTATGATCAAACAACGATGACTTAGTAATTTTCATATAATGTTTCATAATTAGCATTCCCTCTCTTTAAAAAAGACGACCCCTACCATAATTATGCATCACTACTACAAGTGATACCAAACCTATTTTATACATACTCATTCCAGTATGATCACTATCACTACTACTACCACCAACACAAACACTACCATTATCATCAACACCATCATGGAAACTACCATTAAGACTAGCATAATAACTACCATCAACACCAGCACTACCACTACCATTAACAGCAGCACTACTGCTAGTATCAACACCAACACAACCACAATCATTAAGACTAGCACTAGGACTGCCATCAACACCAGCATGACCACTACCTATACTAGCAGTGCTAACGCTACCATAAACACCAACACTATCATTACAATTAATATCCGCACTTACACTGTCACCTATAACACAACCATTTTTATCAACACCAACACTACAACATTGCCAGCTGGAAAACAAACAATACTCCTTATCAACACAAAGATTATTACTCTGAACACAAACTGTCTTCGAATTGCTATCTTTAAAAAAACTACCGCTATCGTAACTGTCAACAAAAAAAACAACAACAACAACAACAACAACAACAACAACAACAACAACAACAACAACAACAACAACGAGCCTAGGGCCAGGGTTACTGTTAATTCTTCCAGAGTCGATTAAAACCTAAATTATAAAAAAAAATCCCAATTGCAAAATGATATCTCCAACATCGCAGAAGGATACCTCAATTGCGTGCTCATGCTCAGTTAGTACCAATTGCCCCATCGCGTGCTTATAATATGTGGTGTTGTTTTTTTTTAATATCCCTGGTCTGTTTTTTTTTAATTTCCGGATGGTAATTATATTTTGCTATTGTCTAGGTGTTCTGGCACGAAATAGGATGAACCCTTGTTATGTTCCCTTTTTATGCCTATAAATATCATAGATACCATAGGTTTTAATACTAATAATGCTATCAACTTGGGAACATCACGAGGAGTAAGTAAATCATCACACACAAGAGACACAGCAGTGGTTAATTCAAATATTTTGATCAAATAATGGGCAGTTTCAATGTTGTTGTTGTTTGTTTTTTTTTATTGAGGAAGTTATTACCTGAAACAAACATCGTTATTTCTAGCATCCATACAAAATAATCACTTTTTTCTGAGGTTTCTACTTCCTCATTTATCAAATGAGTAGACACGTGAAATTTGCCGAAGAATTAATGCTCTTTGAGACGTCTAAACTTTCAAAAAATATTTATAAAATGAAATCAACGCGCTAAAGTACAAAAAAAATTTAAGTGAGGCCGTTTTGAGGAAGGTTGTCTACACCTGGATTTGCCAATGTATTTCATGGGATATATATTACCAAACATTAAATAATTCTGCTGGTGATGGTTGTTGTAATTATGTATGTTAAATGCTAACAATGTTTATCATATGACTCTTTGAAATATATTTTCAAATTTTAGAAAAGTGAATTTTATCACACAATAATTATAGTGAGAACGAGGCTTTTTGTATTTGTTTCGTCCTTCCTTGTTTTTTTTTTTTTCATGCTTGGGTAGACATACGTTGGTCTCAATGTTTAATCATAGTACCGATTAAAAAGAGTCTATGTTTGAAACAACTCTGATAGCAGGTTCAGCATAAGTTTTGTGATGCCATTGTATATGATTGTAATTTAGAGTAATCGATAGCCTATAGAAATATTTGCGGAACTGAATGAGCTATATGGCTCTACAAAAGACAGCCTCTTCACAAAACTACTTTCTTCCTTGTTTAAGGTATCATCCACATAAAAAACAACTCGACTTTTAAAGTCTTAACAATACATTTTAATGTCTATCTATATTTTATGAAATTTGTCAACAGCAACCTATTTTCTGGATATACTTTATGCTAAAAATATTACAATTCGTTGCACTTAGCACGTAGGTGCTAAGAGTCTAATAAAAGGCAATAATTGGACCAGAAAGTGAAGCCATACTATTTAATCATACATTATCATTACAGGCATAATTTATGGTTAAACAAAACTTAGTGCCGGTTTAACTATAGCTGTGGCGAGTTAAGTGAGGTACGGAGGATATGAACTGTAACAGACATCGTGAATATTCCATGAAGATTAGACATCAAAGAAGCCGACTGTTGCAGATGTCATCCAATTATCGAACACAGCGATGCCACTGGGTCATCGGTAGTATAGTGTTAATTATCACTGCCTGTCACGCGTGAAACCAGGGTTCGATTCCCCGCCGGGGAGAGTACTTTAAAGTAGAAGGAGAACAAGCTTAAGTGGTAGAGCGTTGGTCTCCAGATCGGAAGGTTTGCGGTTCGAATACCACGATTGGCCGGTGTATTTGTCCAATTTCGTCCCCTGTAACTGGTTGAGACGGTGTCAATATAATAATAGTGACTGACTGAGAAAGGAGTCGTGGTATCCCCGCGCTGTCTCCTGTGTGGCAGGGCATAAAATTGCCAGTCAGTTGTCAGTCTTGGCGACCGTTTACAATATAGCCTATATAGTGCTGATGCTGGGCGTTAAAAAAACTCAACCCTTTAACTCTACAGTTACACTTAAGAGTGTGAAATATCGTCGGGATAGTAGGGTTCAAAATATGCGTCGGATAATATTTGAGGCGATTGCTTCTTTCTTTAAACCTTAGTAAAAGCTCAGTCTGAACATTGTTCAAACTCCTTAATTTCAATGAAGAAATATAGAGAGTAAGCGTCACGCTAGCTCCTCTATTCAAAAGCACTGTGAGCTCTTTTTGTGAAACGTCTCATCAAATTAATCTGGAATCAAATGAAAGACCATGGCATCCAACCTCAAGAAACTCAACTGACTGACTGACTCATTAAATCTATAGTCTCTAGTTACACCATTAACTTTTATACCAGCAGTACAATCAACCCAAGTTGGTTGGTCCTGGATCAATTCAGCTCTAGTATCAATTTAATTTATTTTTATCTACCAGCAGCCACCCCGATAAAATTAAATGGCTTCAAATAATTGTGAGCAATTTTGACTTAAAATCCTGCGGGTATAGAAGTTAATGGTTTACGCTTACTCAGATGTTAAATTGGCCCTAGCAAGCTAAACAAATATTGAGTTAAGTTGAGTTGAGTTGGTTTAACGTCCAACAACAGCACTATATTGGCTATATTGTGGACGGGCGTCTGAAAATTGTATGTGCTGCCACACACGAGACAGCGCGGGGATACCATGACTCATGTCTTAACATTTAACTGACACCGACCCAACCATTACAGGGGATGCAATCGGACAGATAGTAAATCTGCCGAACGTGGGATTCGAATCGCGGACCTTCCGATATGGAGACCAACGCTCTACCACTTGATCCAGTTCGCCCTGAATCAATAGTTCAATAGTGACTTGGACAGATAAGTAAGATACTCTGGAGAAGGGAAAAGAAGGGGGGGGGGATTCTTGATAAGTAGGAGATTGGAAAGGCGGGGAAGGGGTCACTAGTAAGTAAAAGATGGTGGTGGTTGTGGTGGTTTAAGGGGGCTGGAACTATTAATTCGATTTGTGTTTTCCACTGCGTTATTATTTCTATTTGCATCATTATACTTTGTCCTGTTGATTCGGCTTTCACTGCTGGTTAACTTTTTATTGCTGTTTCTGCGCAATACCTTCCATAACCATAACCACATAGTTATAGTACTAATATAATATTTTAATCTTGGTGCTGTTATTATTGATTGGGATTGTTTATTGTTGATTCCTTTCCTTGTTTTGTAGTTTGATATTTGTTTATTTGCTTTCTTTAGTACTATTACTGTAGTAATATACGCTATGCTATTTAACCGTGACGATAACGGCGATGATAATGATGATGATGATGATGATGATGATGATGATGATGATGATGATGATGATGATGATGATGATGATGATGATGATGATGATGATGATGATGATGATGATGATGTTGATGATGATGACGATGATGAGGATGACGTTAATAATGATAATGATGATTATTATCATCATCGTCATCATGATAATGTTGGTGACGATGATGATGTTATTTTTGCCCATACTTGGCTTCTGATACTAATCCTTTTCCTACTGTAATTAACAACCGCGTCTACTATCGGCAATGTACGTGCTTTCGAAGCAATTACCGATAATGTGTAGATACAGACGGCGCAGACTAAGATCAAGGAAAATATATGCATGGTTTGATTCAGACAATCCCCTTGTGATCCCATGTCTAGATCTACACTGGCTCCCCTTCTCTCTCTGCTGCACGCTCATCAAGTAATGCGCGTGGGTTTAGCCACACATCAATATAAAGCGATTCGGTGAGATAGATGGAAGATCCTCTGTCTGCCCACTCACACTTATATTTATACTTTTCTGTCTGTTTTTCTGTATGTGTATCTGTCTCTATCTTTTTGTCTCTGCCCTTGACCTCTTACCCCTCTCACTCTCTCTTGTTGTTGTTGTTTTCTATTTCTCTGCCTATGTCTGTATGTATGTATATATGTCTCTTTCTCTCTGTATCAGTCTTCCGTTTTATCTCTTTCATTCTTTCCTTTAATCTCTATCCCGCTCTTATCACTTTTATTCCCCCCAATTCTATCTATCTATTTATCTATCTATCTATCTATCTATCTATCTATCTATCTATCTATCTATCTATCTATCTATCTATCTATCTATCTATCTATCTATCTATCTATCTATCTATCTATCTATCTATCTATCTATCCATATATATATCGCCTACTCTATCACTTTCCAACTACGTAACTTTTATAGACAGTCGCCTTCCCTCATGTTTCTATCCCTCTAGTTTATTATCTATATTTCTCTCTTTACAGTTATATTTATCGATTGCCTTTGATTACTTCAATAACGGTAAGGGTATTTATACAATTTTTCCATTTTAGAATTCAGATTTTAACCATGAAAACATTTTTTTGTAGAAGCAGTATCTCTAGCATTAATTTTCTCATGAAGGTTTGAAATTTTGAACGAAAACCATGAATGATAACCCATATCGCCCCGGCATATGATGGGATCTAATCCAATCGGCGCTTCCAAGAATTACAGTCAGATTCACCGAAATAAACAAACATTCATTTAGAACAGAAATGAGCCATATTATTAAAATATGAGGTAAAATTAGGACACATTACATTCTAAGTCTATTAGGCTTGTAGGCCGAACAAAAAAACGCACTGAGTATTATTTGTCCTCACTTGATACTAATTAAAAATAAATAGATCACTATTACCCTTGCTTTATAAAAACGTGTTCACTTCAGTCAATTCGGTCACTTTGCCTGATATTTTGGATGACTTGAATCCTATCCAACCTGCGTCATCCTTCGTTTCTCAGCAAACTATCGCATCAGTCTTTTACCTTAGGGGTGGAAAACTGTTTTAAAAACAAATAACCGTAAACAATTACTAAGAAACAAAAAAAATTCAAAATCCAGTTGACAAAATCTATTCTGCAGAGCAGAAACAAACAAAATATAACATATGCTCCTACCTTCATAACTCAAAGTGATCTAAGATATGACAGCCAACTTATAGGTTACTATATCAATACCCTTAAGAAACCATTTAATTAACTAAATCTGTTCTGTAGATATTCGCTTAAGCAAAAGGTTACACTCTCTCCACGTTTTACCTACTCATAATATAAAAGTACGCTGACACCTGACAGCTGATGCACCGTTTACTGTAACAATATCCTTAACTATACACCTAATTGACTAACACTGTACTCCAAGGTACCGACAAAAAGCTAACAACCCTCTCCTCGTTTTACCTACTCACAGTACAGACAGTAAGCAGAGATTAGGAAACTAATCCCCAGGTTACCATTAAAGTATCTTCTTTAAGCATTCTACTAATTGACTAAGACCGTACTGTGTTGGAAAAAAAAACCTTCTTCACTCCCATTGCCTTCTTGACTTACTCACTCACTCACTCATCCGCCCCCATCGAGTGTATCGCAAAGCATGCATAAAGAAGTAAGCTTCTTTAAGAATGCTACTAATTGACTAAGACCGTACTGTGTTGGAAAAAAACCCTTCTTCACTCCCACAGCCTTCAACATGAAAGACCTTGCGATTACGGAGCGTATGTAGAAAACGGCGACGATAGGTAATGGAATCAGCATCAACCTTCAATTATAGATAGCTCTATCCTAGACTTACAGTGGTAATAGGCAATCAGAAAGTCCACGTCTTTGGCTGATTTTTGTTATCCGCCATCGTTAATTGCTAGTAGTTTAATGTATTAACTGTCTTAGGACATCATGGGCATAATAGAGCCGCTACTGTGTAATACGTGCCGTAAAAACAGACTCTCTCACTCACTCACTCACTCACTCACTCACTCATCCGCCATCATCGTTTGCTAGTAGTATAATGTATTAACTGTCTTAGAACATCGTGGGCACAATACAGCCTTTACCATGTTGACGTGCCACTCATCCACTCACCCACTCATTCGTCATCATCGTTTGCTAGTAGTATAATGTATTAACTGTCTTAGAACATCGTGGGCACAATATAGCCTTTACCATGTTGACGTGCCGTTAAAACAGACTCATCCACTCACCCACTCATTCACTCACTCACCCTCTCACTCACTCACTCACTCACTTACCCGTCATCATCGTATGCTAGTAGTACGATGTATTAAATGCCTTAGAATATCGTGGGCACAATAATAGTAGTTACCGTGCTGACGTGCCGTTAAAACAGACTCACTCACTCACTCATTCACTCACTCACTCACTCACTCACTCATCCGCTATCAACGTTTGCTACTAGTATAATGTATTAACTGTCTTAGAACATCGTGGGCACAATATAGCCGTTACCGTGCTGACGTGCCGTAAAAACAGACTCACTCACTTCGTCACTCATCCGCCATCAACGTTTGCTACTAGTATAATGTATTAACTGCCTTAGAACATCGTGGGCACAATATAGCCGTTACAGTGCTGACGTGCCGTTAAAACAGACTCACTCACTCACTCACTCACTCATCCGCTATCAACGTTTGCTACTAGTATAATGTATTAACTGTCTTAGAACATCGTGAGCACACTATAGCCGTTACCGTGCTGATGTGCCGTAAAAACAGACTCACTCACTTCGTCACTCATCCGCCATCAACGTTTGCTACTAGTATAATGTATTAACTGTCTTAGAACATCGTGGGCACAATAATTATAGCCTTTACCGTGCTGACGTGCCGTTAAAACAGATTTGCTCACTCACTCACTCACTCACTCACTCATCCGCTATCAACGTTTGCTACTAGTAAAATGTATTAACTGTCTTAGAACATCGTGAGCACAATATAGCCGTTACCATGCTGACGTATCGTAAAAACAGACTCACTCTCTCACTCACTCACTCACTCATTCACTCACTCACTTACTCACTCACTCACTCACTCACTCACTTACTCACTCACTCACTCACTCATCCGCCACCATCGAGTGTATCGCAAAGCATGCATAAAGAAGTAAGCTGAGAACAGGCAGCGGATCCAACACTTTGCTTCCAGGTGTTGGCTTCCAGCCAAGGTCACCCTTTGAAGTGGTGGGAAAAAATCTGCGGTTGGATCCTGCATCCCTGTGGCGGGAATAAGATATATGTCTCATACTATACGCCAAACACATTAAAGTGAGTTTAGTACAAGAAGGTCACCAGGTCTAAATATTAACCTGAGGAAAAGTTCAATGTGTATAGCCTAGTTGATTTTAACGCGATCTTTTAGGGACACCCGGATTTTTTTCTCTTTTTGTGTGTGTATATTTGATCGATGCAAAATCGATGAATCAAAGCATAGATGAGATGGCCGAGTAACAAGAGTGTCAGACTATCGATTGGCATCCAAAGTCACCGTTAGGCAACCAACACTATTCCAAAGAAGAAAAGGAAAAAAGTGAGGTGTAGAGATAACATTGCACATCAGTTTGGAATGCAGTGGATTGGTACGGCAAAAGGTGGTTAGAATGGCTCATCCACAGAGTAAATCCGCCCTATATATAAAATAGATTTAAATTGATTGCATGGGCGGTATCGCTATGCTGGCTAAGATTAAGCTACATTAAGTTGACAATTATTTTGCGCCCAGCTCAGCATTAAAGATAGAAAAGAAAGAATATATTTGTTTTAAACAAACTAACAACCAACAAATCGCTGATCCCTAATCGGGCTGCCTTGTTTGTTTTTAGTATTGTTTGTATGCTAAGACAGTTGTCCATTTATCCTGTTATACCCACTCTTTATATGTGTGCCAGCATATTGATTTTAGACATTAGTTTAAGAACTCGTCCGCGATATTACTTAGTTCCTGATAGTGGTTGTTGAGATACTAACAAGTTAAACCGAAGAAATCTCAAAACCCTCTATAATTATTGCTGACGATCGTGTTTCACATCGAAATCAATCATCGCTTTTGCACACAATTACATTATGCTTGATGTTGGCTACTTTAGTTTCTTTTTCCCCTTTGTAATGCGCCATATCTCTATTTTTTGTTTCACCACTTTTTTCTGTGTCACTTATTCTAAGTCTTTTGTAACCGACCTCTCTTTTAAAGTGTGGCAAGTTTCTATTATCTCATTCTATCTATTTTTTCCTATGTACCTCCTTTCCTTACCTTATGTGTGTGTTTGTATCTCAACTGTTCATGTGTCTCCTTTCTGTTCCTCTCTTTAACTCATTGCCACAGGTATTTCTGTTTTCATCATCATCATCATCATCATCATCATCATCATCATCATCATCATCATCATCATCATCATCATCATCATCATCATCATCATCATCATCATCATCATCATCATCATCATCACTTACTTCTTTGCCTTCTTTCTGAGGTCCCTGTATCTGTTTCCGTTAGCAATAATTTTTCTCCTCCAATTTCCATCCACACCCCGCCAACACAAAACGTTTCATCATCTGAGCTTGCTAATTGAATCTTTGTTAAGAAACAATTATGTGTTTGGAATGAGATCCGCATTTTAAAATTAAATTGGAGGAGTCTTTTAAAGATTATTACCAGAAAAAAACGCATAAAAGAAGGCAATCATCATCATAATCATGCTGGCTTGTCAGTAGTATCTGGCGAAGACCCCTATACAATATGCCTTTGTCTAGATCGATCCTTGCTGTTTCGCTAGGCCTCCTTTGTAGCCACTAGCCAGTCGCTGATGTCATCCACCCACCTTCGTGCATTTTTGCCCTGTCTTCGCTTTGCAAAAAAAAAAAATTAAAATGATCTCTATCATTTTCACCACCGTCAGCATTATCAGTTTCATCTACATAAAAATCATCAATGCCATCAGTGATATATTCCTTTTTTTATAATCATCATGATTATGATCATGATCATCATCATCATCATCATCATCATCATCATCATCATCATCATCATCATCATCATCATCATCATCATCATCATCATCATCATCATCATCATCATCATCATCATCATCATCATCATCATCATCATCATCATCATCATCATCATCATCATCATCATCATCATCATTAACATCACCATCATCTTCATTATCATCATTACCATCAAAAACATTGTAACGACTGTCAAATAAAAGAATGAGGTTTCAAGTTGTAGTAAAATTCAATTTTCCTTTATTAAACGTAGAAAGATAGTTAGTAGTAAAATTCAATTTTATTTTATTAAACGTAGAAATATAGTTAGTGGAACACCATATAATATATCACCTTCAGAATGAGTTCTAGAATGAGCTGTTCAATGCGCTGTGGAATGAACTACATATACCCTTCCAACGAGACTATTGTGTAATCTGAATTGAGAAACAGAGCTAGTATCTATAGATACGCCCTCCTCAAGAAAAAAGTGCACTAACTAGTACTTAGTTCGAATCTCTCAAGCACGACATCAAGTAGGGAAGCACTCAGGATAAAATATCGCTGAACTTCTTGTTATTTTAATTATTGGCACAAGAGTTCTCGTACAGTTATCTCGATATTTTGCGACTGAAGTAAGATATGTTGAATTTCCATATAAACTAAGACGGTAATTACCATCAACGTCATCATTATCAACATCAGCATCATTATTATGAACACCGCCCTTATCATGATACTCCTCCACCTCCTCCTCCTCCTTCTCATCAATGATGATGATGATGATGATGATGATGATGATGATGATGATGATGATGATGATGATGATGATGATGATGATGATGATGATGATGATGATGATGATGATGATGATGA